>OOFG01059961.1:0-10848 GCA_900323295.1 Molva molva
ACATCTTTTCCTTTCAACTTCAGACAGTGCCAATTATATAAGCAGGCTCAGCTAATTAGAAAGGTCTCACTGTTGCCAGCTGCTGTGATAGCAGTATCCTTTACTTGAATGCCTCAGCCATTCATCCTATTGGATCATAATGGTAGTAGGTTAGTGTAGTGTGAACTAACTGGAAGCTCATGAGTCTACATACACTCACACGTCTGCCTGGCATTGCCGACATCGCACAGCATTCTTAAAGAATAAGTAGAGGCCTATAAATAGGCCTATGGAAATAGTGACGTCTATCTTTTCTTTTATTTCTACAACGGTCTTTTACAAATACTAGAATCTATCTTACTGTCATTGTTAATTAATTATTAGTAGAACATTTCAAATTCAATATAGTTGAAAGAATAAATGTAAAATTTTAAAACATCAGAATTTCGAATTTACTTCCTGTCAATAAGTATGCATGGCCTTACCATATGTTATTGTTGATGATGTCCTGTATGAAATGTCATTGTATGTGCCGTGTGTTATATTTCAGGTGTGTTGGCAACAGCATCATACTACTGACCCAGGCCTTTAAAAAGAAATTCATTATTCCAGACTTTCTGGAATTTTCCCAGCAGATCAATAAGCTGTTCGACAGCGCACAAAAGCAGGATTCAGGACAAGTGAGGCCACACACACACACACACACACACACACAGACACAGACACAGACACAGACACACACAGACACACACACAGGCACACTGAGTCACATATGCGCCTTCATAATATCACTGCCTTTCCATTTCTTGTATAGGTAGCCGACTACATTCCCCAGCTGGCTAAGTTCAGCCCCGAGCTCTGGGGCGTGTCTCTATGCACAGTCGACGGGCAAAGGTGAACGCAAACATTCATCGGCAACATCAACAACAATCATCATCTCATGTTTCATTCTTTTTTTTCCTTCATTTTTTTTGCACATTGAGGGAGAGTAAAACAAAAAACGAAACCACAACAACCTCGACCGCTCTCCCTAACCGTGCCGCTAACACTCATCCCATGCCATTGTGGTTGCTCTATATGTCCTCCTGGCGTGGTGTAGATATTCTGTGGGTGACACCAAGGTTCCGTTCTGTCTGCAGTCATGCATCAAGCCTCTGGAGTACGCCATCGCCATCCACGAGCTGGGAACGCAGCACGTGCACCGCTACGTGGACAAGGAGCCGAGTGGCCTCAAGTTCAACAAGCTGTCGCTCAACGACGAAGGTGAGGACGAAGGGCGGACATGACACGCTTTTGAGTTAGCTTGATTTTGTCCTTGCGTGGTATTGACAAGATGGATGAGATAGAAGGAATCTGTTGTCGTTTTTTGGGGTTTTGTTTCAATGAATGAGGTTATTAAATGTGCACTGTGTCAGATTGAGCCCCTCCCAATTAGTAGGATTCAAAAAGCTAAATAACAGTGTTCTGTCGTCTCTTACTGGCTGTACAACCTTTTGACTTGAACTAGCGTAGCTCGGATGGCTGGGTGTCCTGAGTGGGGGGGGTTTGGGAGTGTTGAAACTAAGATTCTGGCAAACAAAGAGATGTGGGCTGGCCACCATTTTTTATTTGTAGAATATATCAGTTACAGGATGTGATTTTATTGATAACATTATTTAAATCACTATCGATCAGCATTGACTAAAGATATGTCCAGGTTATTCTAAGCTACGAGCTAGTGGAAATGTGACACATTGCAACTTTAACTAGCCATACATGATCATAGTGAGCTTCGCTGAGATAGCCTTCAATGAATGACGTTGTTGTTGTTGTTGTTGTTGTTGTCATTGATAAGTTACTTAATAACCATGGGAATACAACCCAGTGTTATGGTTTACAACTGAGTGTTGATGGCACAGAATCAATTTTGAGTGTTCTATGCCATCAGTCAGTGAAATTGATAAACTAGTGCATCTATTAGTTGCATAACCGTTTCAGTTTGCCAATAAAAAGGTATTTTTCTATTATGTCTGCAGTTTACCAATTAATCCCTATCGGGGCCCCTGTCTCGCTGTCGCTGTGATCACTGTAGTTAATGGCCCCTGTGCCTTCCACTCTGTGATAACGTATTCTCCCTCCCCTGTGCAGATAAGCCACACAACCCCATGGTGAATGCCGGAGCCATTGTTGTCAGCTCTCTAATAAAGGTACAATAAAATACATGTATTGTTCTGGTGTTACAATAATGAGAATCATGAAGAAATAATGGCGGGTTCATGTGAATGAAGGTCAGACCAAGGCTCCTTCATACTTGCATTTTTGACACAGAATGGTATGATACAATGGGCATCTGACAACAATCCCACAGATACCGCATGCTGAATATTTACAGCACAAACAAACTCTTTATATGGGAAGATATCAAATATCAACAGAGATGCGGCCATCAAAGTAGAAACGGATACCATGTTCATCACATTGCATGGTTTCTATTTAGTCAATATTGACCTGCAGTCACGTTGCTTTTGGCCTACTCTTAAAACCTACAACATAATGGCGGATGGTATTTGTCGTTTTGGTAGGCAAGTCTTTAATGCTGAGCTCCCCTATCTCTTGCTGCCTGTCCCTTCCAGCTGACTGGACAAATAGGGCTCTTATCGTATGTGGGTCAGGTTCAGCATTGCATGGTTTTGAGCATTGGGACTGACCGTGTTGGGCGTGTGTGTAGGTCTGGCCAATTGAAACCCAGGACACGACAAGGTGTGCTCAGTACGTATGTGTGTGCGTCAATGATTGTCCTCCAATATGTCTATACAAGCTCGCACACACACACACACACACATGCACAAACAAATGTTAAAAAATGTTTTCGATTGGGATTTCTGTGTGTGAAGTGACGCGACTGAACCTCTTCGTCTAACTTTAGTCAAAGAGCATCCTTAAAGGTCAGGGTATATTTGATATTGGGAACCTTTACGAGTGTGCTCATTAAATTCAGTGCCCCCTTCCCTGTTTGGAAACCTTACAACTTGGCAAATATCTTAGCACTGAAATCCAAGCAGAGCAATAACCTCAAGTTTTAAGGACATGTAACACAGTTAACATGTGCTTTACTGACTGATAGCCGACGTTGAACCGTCATACCCAGATGCCCCCCTGAGAATAGATGCCAAGGCTTGACGTCAGAGAACACAAACACTGCCATCTATAGGAAGAGGGAATGATTAGCCTCGAGGGTAAACTGAAAATGTTATGTTTTTGTCTTTTGACAGCCTGTTTCAAACAAGGCCGAGAGGTTTGACCATGTAAGTAAATACGTTTCAATTATGAGAAATTACTATGACTTTTAATATACTTGAATAGTCTCATTAGTTTTCTACTTTTGTTTGGCTTTTTTATTGCTGTTTGTAACCTAAAATGCAACGCACTCTTTTTGTGTCATCATTGCAGGTTATGGAGTATTTGAAAAGAACAGCTGGTGGAGAGTTTGTGGGTTTCAGCAATGCAACGTGAGTGTCGGTTACTGAAACTGAACAACCAAAATCCTCTGATTTTAAAAACGAACCACATTCTCTCATAACTATGAACTCTACAGTTTTCAGTCAGAAAAGGAGACTGGAGACCGGAATTATGCAATTGGTTACTATCTCAAAGAAAAAAAGGTGAGTGCTGTTTGTTTATGTACATGTGGGTGGCTGTTGTTAATAATTTAACAAAATAATTAACATGTGCACACTAACTTTGCCCTGAACCTCTGAACCGTTGGTCTATTACAGTGCTTTCCGGACAACGCAGACATGACAGCCGCCCTAGACTTCTACTTCCAGGTGAGAAGTAGAAGTAGAAGTAGTAGAACTATAAACTCCTCTGTATCTTTCTCTGCTTTACTGAGTGCTGCTGGCCTTCCTTCTATTCACCCTTCCAGCTCTGCTCCATTGAGGTGAACTGTGAGTCAGCAAGTGTCATGGCCGCCACCTTGGCCAACGGGGGCATCTGTCCAATCACAGAAGAGCGTGTTCTAAGCGCCGGAGCTGTCCGGAACACCCTTAGCCTCATGCACTCTTGTGGCATGTACGACTTCTCCGGACAGTTTGCCTTCCACGTGAGAATTCCACGGGAATTTTTGACAATTTTGTTTAAGATCTATGTAATTCCAAAAAAATATCTTCACGAAGATGTCCTTTTAAATGAGCTTATTTCCTCCAATAGGTGGGCCTGCCCGCTAAATCTGGTGTCTCGGGTGCGGTGCTGCTGGTGGTTCCTAATGTTATGGGAATGATGTGCTGGTCCCCACCACTAGATCGCCTTGGCAACAGTGTTCGCGGTATTCACTTCTGTCAGGTCAGATACACATTTTGACGTTTATAAAAATAAAACGATAAATCTCCATAATAATATAGTTTTGCCATTTTTAATATATTGTGAATTCTACCTGCTTTTATATTATAAGTTCAGTGCTCTTTAATGCTTATTTTTTTATTATATAGGAATTGGTGTCATACTTCAACTTTCACAACTACGACAACTTGAGACACTTCACTAAGAAGCATGATCCTAGAAGACGATCAGATGATGACCCAGTAAGACCTACACAGTACAATTTCTCTACTCTCATATACCCTAGACACATATTTCAGGACTTTATTTATGGCACAGTACTGATGTGACATAAACCCTACTCAGCATCATGTTTGGCTGTCTATTCCTATCAGCACAAGTCTGTGGTCAACTTGATGTTTGCGGCCTACGGTGGAGACGTCTCGGCTCTCAGAAGGTCAGTGATGTACAACCTTAAACATCATCAGGAGTTCTGGTAAAAAATAATCCATCTACAAGGTTTTATCCTTGGAGCTTTGTCATTTAAAGGGCAGTCGGCTTGACAGTTCTGCCTTTGTTTGCCATCCGTCACTTGATTGAACCTCACCATGTGCATTGTCTATCTGTTCTTCTCGGCCCCTCCGTCTCTAGGTTTGCTCTCTCTATGGTAAACATGGAGGATAGGGACTATGACTCTCGTACTGCCCTCCACGTCGCTGCTGCCGAAGGTAGATCTTCGTCATTATATAAATATAAATAAGAAATATAAGGACTCAGAAATATATCAGAGGTATTTTTGTTAAGAGGCTTTGTTTTTTTTATATTGTGTTCATGACTTGCAGGTCATGAGGATGCAGTCGTGTTTCTAACCGAAGTTTGTAAGGTGAACCCGCAAGTAAAAGACAGGTAACTTTTTTTATTTTTTTTATGTAATCATCACTGGATGTATAGCCATCATAGACATTTTGAACTCTGAAAATGTATCTTGTGTGCCTCGTTAGGTGGGGAAACACCCCTCTAGATGACGCCTTGCAGTTTGGCCACAGTGGCGTGGTTTCAGTCCTGCAAGAATACCAGAGAGGGTATTCTGACACCGAGTCCCAGCCTGAAACTGAAGAGCAGAAGACCACTTTGGACACAGTGAAGGTTGTGGTCTGAGCCAAATGAGAAGCTGAGAGTATGATAGAACATGGAAAGTGCTTCTATTCTGTCCATCATAAAATACCCTATGCAGTCATCGGGGGCAGCTCAGACGATGATTGGCCAAAGATTATTTGGGTACGTCTTAAATTAGGAAGCACACATTTAGGGAAGTGTGGGGCCTCCCAATTCAGAGATTGTACATTGTGAATTACTTTTGTATATTGGTTTAAATGGTTTTAGGAAGGGAGGGAATTACATTTATTAGCATGGCTTTGCATACTATGTCAATGTATTTGATTAGTTTCTCTTTCTTTGGTAGCAAACTTTTGACGGCAAATATCACTGATGTAAATATGAATATACTGCTTCGTTCATTTGTTTATTTATTCCGCAAGCATTGACACTTTCTATTCAGCATGGATTCATGATTGTCACCTAGGTGGTAGAGCTTAACAAAGCTGATAGCTTGTGTTGGCCTCCGTGATTTGTAAATCTAAATTATTGGAATCCAATGAGACTTACTTTGAAATCGCAACATAAAATGTGGTAATAAATCCGATTTACAGAGCATTCCCAATTTTATCTTTATTTGACATTGTAATATATAATACTTGTCAGTTAGCCATCCCTCCACCCAAAAAAACTCCATAAAAATTGTATTTCTCACATTGTTTTGGCTCGTACTACATAAGCTACATACATAAATGCATACACAAAAATAGATTTTACACTGGATGGCCTGAGATTGTATGAACTATAAACTGAATACATTTCATAATGGTGCAACACATTGTTAACACTGGATGTATTGCTATTATAAAGTGAGCGAGGTGTACAGATTAGCAGCCCATCCCTACTTGTTTGTTTGAAATACGGCCAAACCAGGTCCCTTCTTTATTATCATGAGGTCCAATACTGAATTTGCTTTGAAGTCTTATGAACCTGTCTCACATTCACATCACACCAAGCTCTCTGGCTCCTCCAGGCCTGAGTGTGTCAGCAACTCCCCATCCCAAAGTCCAAAGGCTGGACACAGAGGGCCCCTGAAGCGGCCCCTGATGCTGTGGATGATCTTCGGTCTCTCAGTTTCCACCAACGCCAGCAGGCCAGCCTCGTAGTCCAGCAGCACACCGACGCGCTCAGGCTTCCCAACGAGCTGCACGGGAACCATCTTGTTGCTGGTCATGGCGGACCATTTCCGCTGGGCGTAACCAAATACCCAGGACGCGGCATTGCTGCCGACGCAGTCTTCCCGAGCCATCTTCGCCTCGGCCACGCCCAAGCGGAACTCTTTTGACTTTTTGACCGTCACTTCCCAGTAGTGACGGCCACCTGTGATTTTCTCGCTGCCGAACACCACGGCCCAGTCGCGGAAGCGCTCAGGGTTATCTTGGACACGGCTGGGGTCCAGGCCCAGCATGCGATAGATGACCCCCGTGTCCTTCTTGAAGAGGTCCAGACTGCTGTGTGCAGTCCGCTCGTCGAGTCTGAACTGTATGCCTGCAGTTAATAACAACAAGGCAATGTTCGTGTCTTGTTTACGTTTTTGTTGTTCATGAGTATAGTGAACATAGTTTAAATCATTTACATATTCTTATGGTATATCCATATATATCCGTTCATCCAAACATAATAGCCTAATTAAACGCGTATACTAAACACGGTAGCCTAAATATTCCATTAGGGCAAGGAAGCAAAAGTGGTTGACGTTAACTGTCGTCTACCCACACAGTAATCTGACACGGGACTCTTGATCTGGTCTGTGTGTTAACCGAGTGTCCCTCTCCCAACCGCTTCCTGACTTGTTGGTTGTTATCAAGACAACACATCGTTTACTTACATCATAAATCTAGCTAAGCCTCACAACAACGGTTGTTTAGTTTTTTTTAGATCTACTGAAATCTACTAATCTAGCTAAGCCTCACAACAACGGTTGTTTAGTGTTTTTTAGATCAACCTAAATCTACTGACATTTAGGTTGAAGACGAAATATGAGCTCATTAATATGAGATAATTACAGAGAAAGCGAAGTTTCTTCGTAAATAGGACCGTGTTTACGCTAAAGTATACATGGGAAGGTGGACGATCAAGGTTCTCAAAGGACCCATAAATGTCAAAGATTAATCACTCACTATTTCCAGTTGATCTAGATATATACCGCCTTGTAGCTGGTAGTGTTGTATTCCGCGTGCATTTGACTGACAAGGAACAAATATTTCGTCCCGTCAGTCGACAGAAATGTGCTATGCTTGCGTGCATCGCCATTTTATTACTCGCTTGTGTTTTCTTGGAGAGCCCGCGTCTTGTACTGCGTTCCGGCGCCACCTGCCGTCCTGGAGAGGATACACATGTGCCAAAACTTGCCAAATCAGAACCACGGAGAGCGTTTATTGTCTTCCTCTGCGGTTGTTTTACCGGATTATAAATCGTTGGTAGCTCCTCAAGGGGCAGGAAGGACCAGAGATGACGTGTTTTAATTATTTGTAAATTGTTCCTTAGTTTATTTGTATTTGTTAATTTAATTGATCTATATAGATTTTCTTGTAATTTTGCTGCTGTTCCAAATCAACCCTCATGCCCCGCGTTGTTGCCCATCCAAATGTTTATTTCCAGAGGCATTTTGTGGGTTGTCTGTTTGTACAGAAATAAAAAAAATGACTAATAATTTTCTGCAAACTCGAGTTTGTATCAGGTTATACTCGTATACGTCCCCTCTTATCTCCACGGTTATCTCATTAATTCCAAGCCCCTCTATAGCCTACATGGGCTATTCCATGTGTACGGAAAATGTATCACTACTATAGCCTATAATAACCCAGAGCTTAAAAGCGAATGCCAACCGGACCACTCGTCCACACACACTGGCACTCCCGCCCGCTGCTGTGCTGCCAGGCACAGACGCGCTCACGATGTAATGACAACCACAGCAGCGACGTTTAAAGATATACCTACCAGTTTTGTACTTGATCATTACCCAAAGATCCGCGTATACTACGGACGACGGTATCGAGTGGCAACTGCATGTACATTTCTGATCTAATAGTTATGTATTTTCCACTCGTTTATCTACGCTCAGCGAGGGGACGTTCCGATGGACTAACAATCACAGCAACAGCTACAATCAAATAGACGATCCAAACTACTTTTCTGCCTTTTTTTGACTGCCAATTAAGGAATTCCATTCAATTTAGAGATCTGCGACGGTGACAACCTACTGCAAGGAGATGGACGAAGGCGCGTTTATTTCGTTTTTCACAAAGACAATTAATTGTTATTCATTGTTTTGATATGATAGAGTCGAGGCTTTGAGGTGGTCGGAACATTGAAACGTGGACAACTCCACGGACTATTTTTGAGTGAGTCGCTATGATTGTTGAGTTACAGCTCATCCTTTGCGTGCTTCCACACGTTCGATGCCCAGTGGATAAATAGCCGATAGCTGGTTGTATGTGGTGGGCTATGCCACAGGTGTATGAAGTCCGGTTTAAAATTCAGATAACTTCCCATATTGAGTGCACAAGTATGGCGAGACTATAGGCCTATTAGCTATGTAGTTGAAGACATTAATTTAAGTTCTGGATTTATTTTTCATTGATTTAAGAATTTAGAGAGGAATTTGCATTGAGTGGAAAATGGACCTCAAAGTAGATTCCGAAGAAATGGACATTCGTCAACCTCCTTCTTTGGAGGTTTTCGCCCAAAACTCAACCTTACACGGAATCTCTCACATATTCACTTACGAACGCGTTTGTGTAAAACGCTGCTTATGGCTGACGTTCTTCCTCAGCTCACTGGCATGTTTGCTGTACGTGTGCGTGGATCGAATACACTTCTACTTGGAGTATCCGCACGTCACTAAATTGGACGAGGTCACGACCCCAATGATGGTTTTTCCCGCCGTCACATTTTGCAACTTGAACTCATTCCGCTTCAGTCGCGTGACACGGAATGACCTGTACCACGCAGGGGAGCTGCTCTCGCTCCTCAATCAGAGGTAGGCCTATGCTTACCTCGGATTTCATTAAATATCAATATCGACCAATCAAATAACTTCATCAACAACTGTGCTCTCCTCAGTCTTTCCTAAAAGGTTATTTCTCCTCACCAAATCCACATATAGGCTAACACTACAAACCCATTCCAATTGATTCATTGTTGTTCAAGCATCATTCATTTCTTCTAAAGCATGGATACTAAAGATGAAGTCAACTATCATAAGTCATATTGGTGCAGCCAGGCTGAAACTGTAGGGTGGTGGGGCTACACAGCAGCACGTATCCACACAGGAGGCAGACTCCAAAGAGAATGTTATCCCTTTGAATTTCTTCAACAACTAGCATCTGCTTCATAATGACAATCTGCTTTGATATTATAAATTAAACAGTCAAGCCGCAGGAGCTTGCATGGAGGTAAATCAATCATGGTTAAAAATAAACAGCATCAGGATTAATTGATGCGTTCATAGTCGTAAATGCATCCCTTGACGTTCATATTAAATGAGCAACAAACACATGGATGTTATGGCCACTGTGTTGTTGTGTCATGTTGACAACCACGGCCAATGGAAGAATGATAAGGAAACCAGCATCTGGTCATATATGATTCATTTGGGGTTGATAGAGAGAGATGCATAACATGGGATCTGAAATGCTTGGCTTAAGTGTATGAGGTGTCTCCTGCATCATTTCCTATTTGGGATAGAAGTAAAACAGTCTCTAACTCATGGTTTAAAAGTAAACAAAATGTGTGTGACACATACATACACAGCTGTTTAGAATTCAACACCATTCCTATCCCATAAACACTTTAACGATTGCCATATTCAATTCAGTTGGGAACTGTTTAGAGATAGGTGGGTCTGTGAAATATGTTGTGGTGTGCTATAAAGCTTTACATATACCAAGGTGTTCAGCTCTAGCACTCCCTAAACAGCATGCAGCCTTACAGGAGGGTTTTGGTTAGGTTGTCTGTGTGTGTGTGCGTGTGGGTGAGTGTGTGTGTGTGTGTGTGTGTGTGTGTATGTGTATGTGCGTGTGTGTGTGCTGCGTGCGTATGTGTATGTGCGTGTGTGTGTGCATGCGTGCGTGCCTGTGTGTGTGTGTGTGTGTGATGAATAAAAAACCCTACATCTCATTAAGAAAGAACGTGTTTTTACAATTCAAGCATTACTTTATTATCAATAAAAGCATTGTATATAGATTATGGATACTATGGATAACCTATGGACACGTATCACTGAAATAAATGTGATACCACATTATCTATATGCATTGGACCAACATTCATAGTCATACTCCTGGCATTCATACGGAAATACCCACAAGCCTCTTGGGAAAGTAAGTGTTCTCTAAAAAAATCCTATTCAGCTGTTTTTGGAGAGCCTATTAAAATGGTTGCCATGTTAATAATAGCACAGCGGGAGAGAAGGGA
>OOFG01059968.1:0-17390 GCA_900323295.1 Molva molva
AGTATTCTCTTTGCCTTCTAAGAATTAGTTAGATACACATTCTAAGAGGAAGGGATAAATGGCCAATTGGGGGACTTTGTCCTGTGTTAAAAGAGGGCTTTATACATTCAAGTATTGAGTGTGAGCAAAGCTTTAGTGATGAAATTGGATTCAGAGTACTTTTTGTCCCCTAGACAACACATAGGGGTAATTCAAGGACTCGCTCTTTCTGATTTCCAACGGGGAAGCACGGAGAAGCATAAACACAAGAACCTCCACAATCGCTCCAGGCAGGAATTTAGTGTGATGTAATACGACGAGGATGGCTGATATTTTAAGCCAATCAAATTATGATGACTGCATCAAATGTGATCAGATGTGTTAGTGTACCATGTTTACACCGCTGGTAGGCGATGTGTAATTGGAAATATACGGTTGACGTTAATGTTTGTTTTTTTCTTTAGAGACTCTTGCGACCCGATGCCGAACGCACCAGTTCAGCGTGGGGTCAATTCGCGCTGGCGCTGTGCGATCGATCAATTATTCATAATTACCTGATTCAGCGAAACTAATAATTTCCGAGCTCTCTTCTTGTATCTCGTTATTGTAGGCTGCTTGGCCGTCAAAGTTCGGTATTTCAACTCTGCCGTCCTCGCGCACTTTCCCAGCGTGTAGTCTCCTCAGGGCGGTCACCATGGCCGCTTTGGGTATAGGATGGGTGATGTTGGGTCTTTCCCGCATCTGCAGCCGGTTCAGTATGTGTCTCTTCACCGCCTCCAGAAAGTCCACGTCCACTCGCTCCGACTGGTCGGGCGCTCTGAAGCCGCACGACGCGCACGACTCCTGGGACGCAGTCTGAGTCTCCGTGCCGTCGGCCAGAACAGAGCACAGGGAGAGTATGCAGGCAAATAAACAAGAGAGTTTTTGCGTGTACTTGCACATTTTTTTTCTAAGTGGGCAAAACGTCTCTGGAAGGTATAAATAATAATGACGCGCAGAGCGAAGCCTAACGTGTTTACTGTTATTGCTCTATAATATGTCAATTTCAAATTCCCCGGTGGAATACAAATTCATCCAATTTAAATCCAAAAGTGAGCGCGTGTATTCCCAGGTTCGTTTGATTATAGAAGCGCTGGCTTGATAATCCAAGTCATTGTGAGTTTAATTCTGCAGCCATGCTTCGCTCGCCTCAAGAACAGCTATAGCCCACTACTTTGATTTCAGCACGGATAGTCTCCAAACTGTTGCCGACTGGTAAGCTCGAATTGTCAACGCGTTCTCTTGCACTTTATCAAAACAATCGAAGAAGAGGAAGATTCTGTCTCATCCGAGCGTTCTACAATGTTTTGAATGCCGGTGTCCAAAATGCGCTAAAAAGTGCGCCCTTTCCCATTCAAAAAATAGACTTTGGAAGACCAAATTAGTCAGTTCTGAAGTTCAATCAATAACTGCGCTCGCAGACTCTCGTGTCTTTCTTGGTAGTCTGTACTCTGTGTCGGCTACTCGCTGCGCTCGGTGAGTGGACAGATCCGCGCGTCCTCAAAGATGCTATTGCCTTGGCGTCTGTCCTCCTCGCTGGGATCACGACACAGGGACACAGCACACCCAAAGTTTTTATACAAGAGTGCAAACCACGTGGGGATTTCCACCAACTGGACGGCGGAGATTACTACGTATCCCCAAAAGATGACTGAGCCAAAGGTTTGCCAACCGCAGACGTGGTTAGCCTACTTGGTGCTACGCACAGGGGAAGAGGCAATGAGGCGTTTGATTGCAATATAAGCTATTGCACGTATAACAGAAACCACCCGAGTTATGTTCAGGTGAAATTACTCTGTCATATAAAAGGTTATTAATAATAAACTGCTGAACAGGATTCCTAGATGCTATGGGTGCAAATTAGTGAACGAGACTACTAGCCTGTATGCCACACTCCTGACTCACCTGATTAGGACATCATACGACACATTAAAAGCAATTGAAGATGTAGGCCTAATATAACTTAATAGCCTATTTTTTTTATACTTGTTTTGGGATTTCACCATTAGTCATAAACATGTAGGCCTATTAGGATATCGTTAGTCGCCAATATGATGCCCAGTCATAACCATGGTCCAAAAAGCAAACAACTGGCGCCATCTTCTTTCACAATAGCGTCACTACACTGTGCACAATATGAAATTATTATTAACACAATAATTTGCTTCAGTTGGCCTCAAATTGTGTATTTTTGGACAAGTGTCATGCTGCGTGATTACAATATCAAATTCGGTGGCGTTTGTTTATTTCCTATAAATAGACGTTCACACGGGGACATCACACGTCAACATCAGAAAACCTTAAAGCCTAAGGCCTATTTGTAACAAGAAAAAACAAAGTGACCTGAGGGAAAACAATATTTTGGCATTTTGTTTATTCTGTAAGGAGCCTACTGGACACATAATACCCACAAAGAGCTTAAGAAACTAAAACGGCCATGCCAAATTTCTTAATCATATGGCGTTTCTTTGGTAGTGGTGCAAATGGCCACGCTATTTGCAACGCTCATCCTAATCCCTCAACTGATTATGAAGGCCTATGAGTTCTGGCTCCATCATATGGAAACCTTCAGAATGAGTCCACTCTATGGAAGTCAAACAGTCAAGAGTCTTAAATTACAGTCGTAAATGACAGTCAGAGACTTAAAAACACATACTAAACAAATTATTTTATTGAATTGTTTTATTTGGAAAAATATTTCCTCAGGGCTAAAAGTCAAACAACAAAACAAACACATTCATTAGAACAAGTTGGTGTTTCTAATGAGGTGACAAAAAGGGTTGTATTACAATAGTAATGGTCAGCGTAGGCTATAACTTCATTAAAACAAATGTTATTATCTGCAGAGTATATCTTGGAGTGCAATGAAAGCTTGTATTTATAATTAGTAAAAAGTCAGCAATTTCAGTTTTTTTTTTGTTGATATTTGTACAATTAGTGTCATCACAATATTGCAAATCAAAAATCTATGTGTGGATGATGGCTGGTTTAAGCAGCCTTACCTGGCCCTAGTCTGACTGATTGGACTCTGGGGCTGGGTGAGGCTGCACACCTGTTGTGCACTGAGCAATCAATGTGCACAGGTTAAACCAGCCATCACCACACACTCAGGGAGATCTCCTGCATGGCAACATGGAGCACCATTGTCATGTATCATTGTCCGCAACCTTGCAATAAACCAGATTTCTGACACCGCCACCCTGCGTCCTTGTCTGGAAGAGCCCAATTAAAGTCACCTAGGTGGAGTGTGGCAGCCACCTAGGTGGTGTGTAGCATGTGTATTGCTACAGTGTGATTCCAATACTATAAGGTTTTTAATACTATAATTAACATGTGACATTTCACATGCTACATTTTATCACATAATAGTGACACAATTCTGACACCTAGTTGGTTGACGCATGTGTTTTTAAATATATTACAAAACAAAGTGGTTAAATCCTGTCATATTTATAGTGCCAGTTTTACATATTCAAAGTCCAAAGCTGTTTATGAACAAGAACAATGATGTAAGGCGGGGACAAACAATAGGTCAAAATCACAAACTATGGCTGTGGTCGAAGTCTTTTTTTTTATGTCGATAAATGAGTGGACAGGAGGGTGAGCGAGAGCAACCACTCTCAATGTGCCATCCATTTTGTTTCATTTTTGTGACTGGTACCCTATATTCCTTTATTTATTTCAATTCCAACCATGGTAAAGAAGTAATATTTTCACCCAGTTCACCATTTATATAGCCTGCATGAAACCACAATGTAAAAAACACACACGCTTAGTATCTAAGATGAGCTTTTATAAATCCATCTTTGGAACATTGTGGTTTCACAACATCTGCCTTTGCACAATTACGTAGCCTAGTGTAAGTCTTTTCCCAAGACCTCATGAATTCTCCTTCACATGTTTCCTAGAACTCATGAAGGTTTTCATTGAGGTCAGGAAATGAGGTTAGGAAAGGACATAGGACGTACAATGTTTGACTATTCGACCGCAGCCAGTTATATCCGAAACTGCCATTTTGAGTCCTTCAAGACCAAGTCTCATGCTCATTAGTTATTGGATTTCTGATTGGTTGATGTGTGGTATGTTTTTTTTCTTCTTCCTACCAGGTATATCTTTCGTTAATAATTTAAAGATTATATGTGACCGGACATTTAGTTAAAAATGATTTTTTGTACAAAAAAATCAACAAACGACAATTTATTTGTTCTCTTTACAAAGTGCCTTCTGAGTAGTGGTGCATTCAGGGGTCGGTCAGGGTCATCTGCCATACGGACAAGGCTGCCTGCTGGCCCAAGGGCTTCCCGCCCAGGAGCAGCAGAAGGTCCGGAAGGTTCTGGACTATGACATCCTCCATCATCTCCACAAGGTCCTCCCCTTCACAATCCTCATCCACCCCCTCGCAGCTCCAGCGGTTGCAGAACGCCTGGTTCTCAAAAGTCAGACAGCTTTTTTTCCCCTCTCCGACTGCGCACTGCACGGTCAAACCGTTTTCTGTTTTCTCAAAAGTCTCCAGCTCTATGGCGCCCTCTGATGTCGTCCCCCGGTAAGACAGCGGTGAGGGGAAGCACTTGTTCTTGAAGGGCCTGGATTTGGTCTCCAGTCTGGGGAGGAGGGACCCTCCAGTGGTGGTGGGGGTCAGGGGCTGGTAGCTCGGCCCCAGCCCCAGGCAGCAGTGATGGATTCGGGCTGGAGGGTTGGTGGAGCCAGGCAGCAGGGCTAGACGCTCCCAGGACTGGCTGCGGAAGCTGTACCTCCACAATGAGTTGAGGGGGGAGTTCAGGCTCTGGCCCCCACCATACAGGAGCAGGCCGTCCCTGTAGGCCACTGCGGCATGACCCACCAGCCTGGACGGACCGGACCTGTGTGTGTGTGTGTGGGAAAGCCATGGGTTTGAGATATGGGGCAAGGATGACATAGTGAAGCATTTTGATAGCTGTTTCATCTAATGCTGTTCTCTAAGTCTAAATGCTAAGATTTAGAGAATGACCCGGAAGATAGCTGTTAAACATACATAATTGAATGAATAAAATGAATTGTAAAGTTGAATTTCTTCCTCCATAGTGAGATTAGAAAATGGTGGCAAAGGAGACTGAATCAAGCATTGGGCTCGTGATCTTCTGAAGATCCCACAAGCCTGTTTGTTTTAGCATTTTTGAACTTCATTTTACATGTTATTAAATTCCTCTAGTGCCTCACATGTACTCAGTCCCCACACTTTACCAGCAGTGTGCCAGAAGTATTTCAGTACTTACAAGTACATAGTGATGACAAGTCAGACCCTTAGATGTTCTGGAAGTGTGACCTTCCGGATATGGTGGTGCATAAAAACTAAAAGATTGCTCCACCGTGCTTGGTCGTGGAACCCTGGTTCCCGTGGAGACGTGGGTACTCACGTGGTATTGAGACAGCTCCAGGAGCGGCTGCCAGAGTTCCAGCTCCAGAAGTCCCTCTGCTCTCGCAGGCCCCTCAGGCCACCGTACAGGTACATGGTATCCTGGTGGGCCACGGCACAGTGACTGTGTCTGGGGCCCGGGCCCCCAGGAGCCTGCTGACCCCCGCCCAGCAGAGACCAGCACATGGAGTCTGTCACACACAGACAAACAATTTAAAAAAAACTATTGAATCATAGTAATACATTTTACTTGTAGAGCATTTATGTCAAAACTCAAAGCACTGTAAAATACAGTTCAATACAATGCATAGAACAAAGTAAAATCAACGATATAACAGGCATGGGCGATATCTGTTTTTTCAAACACTCATACCTTCCTGAGATTTCACCACTGTAAACAGTATGAAGTTATATGTGTAAAAAATAAATAACGTAAAAGTTGAGCTGCTGGTGATAGTAGTCACTGTAGAATGCATGTCATGTCTAGCCTACACTGCTGTGTGTCTAACATTCAATAATGTATAGATAAGAAATAAGCGCCCTTCTTCCATATATTCTGTTCAAATCCTAACTAGTACCACAACCACAACGAAGCTCCACTGTCCACACAGTTTTTGACCAGCTTTTTACTGTAGGGATACGTTTCTAAACAGCGATTTTAATATTATATTCATCGGGGCCTGATGCCCGATGTGCAGTTTATGGACGTTTTTTCTGATTAGCATGCAATAATTTAAGTTCATGCATTAACAACACCTTGAATTGCTTTTTGTTTCTGTTTTGCGTTTCAATACTCGCGCGTAAAGAGAGTTTGGGGGGTAATCGGAAGGTCAGGCAGGGAAACGTGAGATTGGAGCCAGACAGTTTTCTGACCTGTCTCTATCTCTCAGGAATGATTCTCGCTTGTTTAATTCGATAACTTTGGAAATGGATCATTTTGTTTTACCAATTTTCACCGAGCTGGTCCTGTGGATTATTGATGTGGATTAGGACGAGGGGAATAGTCGGAGCGTCAAGCTAAGGCTTCAATCATTGGGAACCTACAGGGCCATTTTGAAACGTGAGACGTATCCGAGTTATTTATGTTTTAGTTTGGCTATTGTTAAGGGAAGAGTTCTTTGAAATTTCGCCTATTGTCAAAAAATAATGACCAAATGATGGCTCTATCTATCTGCTTTAATACGCGCTCAAAGGCACTTTATCCTTTGTATTTGGTAACATGTGTTCCTCCTCTGTAAAACGACCATGACATAGAAAGGCCAAATATTTCCTTTGTGAAACAATCCTGCGCGAACCCCACTCACTGCCTGTTTTTCTTTAGTGTCGTTAGTGATATGTTTGTCACCTGTGTAGGGGTGACCTCGAATCTTCAACAGAGAGACATTTAGTCAAAGTCGTGTTTAATAGTCGATTCGTCGTGTGTGTGTGAAACAGCGGGAAATCCCATTGGGAGGACAGGGGTGCTAAATGAATAATATCACAGCATTGCACATTCATTTATATATATATTATTTTGGTATATGCAGCTCAATGATGCCTCATTTTTGGTGACTTTTGGATGGTTTAAACGCTTGAAAATACTCAATTGGCCTCAGGGTTTGCTACAGCTGTCTATAGGCGAGGCGTTGTGCCTCTGCTAAATGACCCACCGCCTCTCACTTTTCACAATATGATGACAATGTGTGCGTTCGTTCATGTCAGCGTCTTAATTCAATTTGATGGAAATATAGGTTACTAACGACCTTATATACTATAATATAGGCTAATATAATATTCCGTAATTAATATAAGTCAGTCAAATGCTTCTACATTCTCTTTATTGATGGGGGTTTTGTCAAGATTGGATTTGAATATTGTGCGTAATCAGACAGAACAGAGCTTTACGTCTCCACAGAGACTGGCCACTGATTTCATAGATGTATTATATTAATTACGGTATTTTATATTAGCCAATATAATAGTATATTAGACTAATAGTAGCCTACATTTCTGTCAAATTAATGCAGATGCTGACTGGAACGAACATGCACATTGTCGTCATATTATGTAAATTGAATTAGTTTGTAGAGGCGGTCTGTCATTTAGAAGAGGCGCTCGGCCTTGCCTATAGACAGCTGTGGGAAACTGTGATATGGCAATTGATTATTTTCATGTATTTAAACCATGCAAAAGTCACAAAACAATTTGGCATCATTGAGCCGCATATATAAGGACATTTTTAGTTACAATCAGTCGACAATGGGTCTGGCCTGATAAATCTAATTCCACTATGCAAAATCTAAGTTGAGGACACCCCTAGTTCTATGTATTATTATAGTTCTACTATTTACGGCATCTTAGTATTATCATTTTGAGATAAACATATTCTTCTGTCTGATTTATGAAACACATCTCTGTATATAGCGGTCAGCTGACCCATCACAGTAGGCTATATAACATGCTATAACATGCCTGCTAGCACTTGTTAGCATGTTAGGACGCTAACGGGCCCAGATAGAAACCACATGAAAAAAAATGCTACTTGCTCTCACCAAAATCTAATCTCCAGAACTCCTGCGAAGAGCCTCTCATGTCGATGTAGCCTCCGTAGACGAACATGGAGGAACCAAACACCACTGCACTGTGGCTCTTCCTGTTGGTTGGTAACTGTGCACACATTTGGCTAAGCTTAGTCTATTAGTGCCTTTCAAAGTGTGTGTGTACATGTGGGTGTCATGCAGACAAAGCTGCTGACAGGAAGGCACAGGCCCCATCTTAGCGTGGCGTACTGTGTTATTACTTCAGGCGAATATTATAGTATGGCAGAGCCTTACATACCCGAGATACACTGTTCTTTCCCTGCCAGTGGACCCATTCCTGCTTCCCTGGAGAATGAAACAAAAAGAAAAGAAGAGAAACAGACTTAACAGTGAAAACAGGTGTCTGGAGATGGAAGCTCAGCAGCACTCAGCAGTGTATTGTGTGTCAGGCTGAACACTTCACAACTTGTGCTATTTTGAGGCATGCTGGGAGCATGAAAATCGTGTCCTGCTATTGTCTGAATGTTTCCCATACTTATTAATTTGTATTACAGAAATATTGTTTGGAGAAAGGATAGTCACTTTGGATAAAATTGAAAGATTATTCAATTTTAACACAGGTTCATATTCAATAACGAAGCACTTACTGAAATAATTGCCATGCATGCTCATACTATCACCCCTGAAGTTGACTTAATTTCTTATTTTCACTTTGGATGATTGTGGGAATGTGACATTCACATTCTGACATGTTGTATCGGCGGTGTAAATACCAGAGCTCTAAAAGTCTACAAGCACAGGCAGGTACACTGGTCGGGGCAAGGTCCCCGTTCCTGACAGGAGAAACTCCTGTGAAGCAACTCACCTAAGTCAAACACCCACAGTGGACACCTCCACCCTGTGTATGCACAATCCAGGGTCCCCCCGAACACATACAGGAAGCCCTGGAATTATCCAAACCATCTGTTAAACATGTTACTGGACTGGAGCAAAAAGTCATTCCAGACCTAGATCAGGGCAGCAGATAAGGCAAAGAACAAATAACAATGTGCTTTTTGTTAGAGAATAAAAGCCCATTTTGTGTCACTGTGTCACAGATTGTGGTGTGTCGGGGTGTTCGAGTCCCAACCAATATGTACTGGGTTCGATACCCATTGTTGGCACGCATCATTGAACAAGATTCCTAACCCCTATCTACTCCTCAATGACTATGAATATCTACTGCATATTCACTGTAAGGCCTAACAGACTACACGGCAGTAATGTTAGCTTCATAGGAGTTGTACCTCATGGGCAACCACAGAGTGTTCCTCCAGTTCCTCTGGTGCCGCTTCACCTTTGCATGGCAACTGTGTCCACTCGTTACGCACTATGACAGAATATCCACATGCACACAAGTCAAGCACAGGCATAGACAAATACACTTACACGCGCATACTTTTAATCCCTAAAGATACACCCGAAGACAAAGAGAACACAAACTAATGAGGGCCGTTTTGGAACATGTAATGTCCATGGTCCAGGGCCACACAAAGCCCATTTTAAATATTTAACACAAATATTTTGGACTTCATATCAAATTAATTAAATTTTTATATTTTACAAGGACTCAAATGTCTGAATGAAAATTTGACTTGGTCAATCATTTTTGCCTTACTTATCAATTCCATTTGATGCTCCACTTTAATACTGCAATGCTGTAACTGTTTATAGTGTAATTTCTAACACCGTACGAGTTAGCCAGCACCTACCTACGCTGTAGCTCCAGAAGTCACGCAGGCAGTGGGTGCTACGGCCCCCCAGGACGTACACATCCCCCTGGTGGGTGCAGCAGGCATGCTTGTAGCGGTCACATGGTGAGGCATCAGCCTGAGGGAGGGGCATCCACAGACAGGGGCTACTGCGACTCATCATGCCAGGCAGGCTAACACCACTGCTGTCATCGCAGCATCTCCTACAGCGACACGTCATTAACATTAAGTGAAGGAAATAGCGACGTTGTTGTGTTTAAAAGTTAAAGTATCCTAACATGCAAACAGAATCCATTGCCTAGACCCTACCAGCTCCTAAATAACATGCATCTGAATTCACTGTCTAACTCCTTTCTGCTCTTAAATGCTCTTAGATATCTGAATCCTGTTGAATTTCCTGCAAGTCGATAAATAGCTTAAAGTGTTACAACTAATGTACTATTATTATTGCAGAATGTATATATGTTACTTCAGGAGCAGTATAGTCTTATTTCTGCTAAAAAGATAAGTGTGTAGTTACAACCAGTTTGGACACAATAAAGGTTTTGATAAAAATCAACCAGGCCTGAAGGGAAATAATGTCGCTAAAGTATTGACTGAAGAAACCTCATTGATACTTCTCTAAGACGCTATTAACAACAACAACAACAACAACAGCAATCCCAATGGATATCAAGTGATATAATCCTTTAGAGAACAATCTGTGTTCATGGAAACCATATCAAAAAATATCCCATGACCCTAAAGGATCTTCTTTAGTCATCCAGTTACATCTGAGAATACCTGCGATGTCACCTGAACAATAAGGTGCAAGTCACGGTGAGCCAGATGATTATAACACTAGTAAGCATAGCATGTCAAGCCACGTGCGTTGCCACGACAACATGGTGCGTTGTCACGGATGTGGACGGTTCTAATCTCTAGACCACGCAGAGCACCCGACCCAACGGGATCTGCATCCGAGAGGGTTACGTGACACAGCAAAAAGCCGATGGAATACCTTGGGAGACAGTGAAGAAACCCAATTCACTCAATAGATTATTGTTCCCAAACTTCCAAACTCAACTCCTCCTTCATACTTTAGTACAACAATAATTCAAGAATTAGAACACAATAGCAACCCCCTAGAACAACCTAGCAACCACCCAAAATAGAAACCACCAAGGAAACTAGCAATCACCTAGGACACCCTAGCAATTACCCAGAATACCCTAGCAACCACCCAGAACACGCTAGCAATCACCCATTCCACCATAGCAACCACCCATTACACCCTAGCAACCACCTACAACACCCTAGCAATCATCCAGAACACTAGCAACTGTGCAGAACACCTGTTCAAAACACCAAATAAGCAACATATAACATCCTAGCAGCCACCACTAAACTATAGTACTACTTCACTTCACTCTACTGTACATTTCCAATGTACCAGCTATACACACAAGCTGCATACCACAATTTCTAATGAAATTTTACTTTTTCTAGTTTAGTCTACTACCTGTGCCCTGGTACATATAAATAGCAGACCCATATTAGGGGTTATGACACCTGTTTACCTACGATGACACCTCCTCTCTATTAACTCTACTAACTCTAACTCTATTAACTCACCTGTTTAACGGTTCACCTTCCTCAAATATTACATCATTGACATAATGACTAATCAGACTGTTAGTTAGAAAACAAATGATATATAGTTACCTTTCATGCCACTTAACATGGTACATATTCAGAACATATTATCTTAACTGTAGGGATAATAATGACACATATCTTAACTGGGTTACTCTTTGCATGTTCATGTTTACACATTTTAAAAGTAAACATTAAAAGACCAGTGTTACGTAGGCCTACCTCAAGATTACCACAAACTACACAAGGTTTCTCTTCAGCTAAAAAGGGAGAAAAATCCCTATCTTGACAGTTATCAGAGAGGCTCATTCTCTACATTATGGCTTAACTGGAATTGATCTACACTTCACCAGACAACCAGGTGACAACCCCTGCATCTTATCAAGTGGTGACATAATTAAACACTTCTGGCCCTTGGTTCAAAAGAAACCCTCTAACACTCTAACTTGTTCAAACCCCGGATTAGGCATTGTTCAAACATACTTTTTATTGACATTTAAGATGGAAAAAGAACCGATGAAAATGGGGGGAAAATGCAAAACATATTTTTTGTTACGGCAGGCTATTGAGTAATTATTGTCTAGCACCGATAAAAAAAAGTCTTTGCAGGTGCATTATGGTGTTTTAAAGTTACCAAAAATACAGATGATTTGAACGTTTCTCCAATTGCTTTTCAATAATACAACTGCCGTTCAATAATTTCTGGGCAGATGGTGGTGACATCTACGCTGTACAGTAAATTCTACAAATATGAAATCAATCGTAATTTGAGTAAAACAAGACAATTTATTCCTTTAAGTTTATAGGTCCTACGTTCGCATCTCAAGACGGAACGCACGGAAAGGGATGCTTCAAATTAGCGTTATTGGCAAGAGAGTGCCCGGGCCTTTCAGATACATGGGTTTAGCAGCGAGAGAGAGGGCGGGACTTCGGATACAGCGACATCGTTTCCGTTACATGTTGTCCGTTACATGATATTGCTTTGTTACATTTTTCGTAAAAACTCAATATGTATTGTCATTGTCGTTCATATTGTTATTATTGTCATGGTGTTGTATTCTAACTGGAGTACACAGCTCATAAGAAGAAAGGAGAAAGGAAATTGCGTTGCGGTAAACCGGGATAACGCTACAATTCAAATCCTGTCTCAGCCTAAAAGCCGCAAGAGACCACCAGGCGAACCCTATCTCTCTGACAGAAAGAGTGTGCTCCGTTATCTACAGTAACGTTTAAAACTTTTACGAAAACGTTAGACCGAATTTACTAAATAGCTTACATTAATCTCGTTCGTAATCGTAAACACTGGTGGATTTGGTTGAATGCGAAAGCTATTGACGAGTTGCTCGACGCTGTGAAGAGCTGCATGAGAAACTTTGTGAAGAACCCACTACCTCTTTAGAGATAATAACCCACAGCCCTACCCATACCTTAACAACGTCCTACACGTGGTTGTATGTTATCCCGATGTATTTACGTCAAACCATAGAATAGGTAGTGAGGAAGAAAACGGTAAACATCCACTTACCAAATTATCTGGTAGTTGTTGCTCTTTGAATTCCGTTTTTCTGATCGAGTCCTACAGCTTCTATCGGAGGAGGAGCCAGTGTGGGTTTAGGAAGGAAGGAAGGAAGGAAGGAAAGGAGGAAGGGCTTGACTACAGCCCTTCATCTCATATGTACCTATAAAAAGAGGTGTTCTGACTTAAATAGCGACAACAGCCACAGCCTCGATTTTTATGTTAACTGCTATAACGGGAGACATGTGACAGGACCACGTAGACTTAAAGCGTGTTCTCTGCAATTGAACTACGTTTTACCCAGAGACAGTATTTAATTTACCTTTCTTTCTTTTTTCCTTTCTTTCTTTTTCTGCTCGTCTGTCCGTGTTTTCATTCTTCCATTCTTTCTTTCTAAATTGCAACCTTTTCGACTTTTCGCAACCTAACTATTTTAACATGGAATATTCCATGTCAGATTAACCACAGGCACTATGGGCCTACTCTCGCTGCACAGTTCACAGTAGCCAGTAGCCATACAACAATGTAATAATCCCATATATTCTGTCAATTGTATATCAATTACAAGTATAGCCCTATGTCTGTTTCCCCCCCTGTGTATTATGTAGTAATCAGAGTGACGTTCATCACCCCATTTATAAAACCCAACCAAACATGACATCAAAAGCAGCATGTGTCCTATTCTTTTACGAGCCATAATATATGGTTATAGCTCATGTGATCCAATGACCTACGACGTTTGTAAATGCACAAAATGTTTATCAGTGGGGGTATATTGGCTGTATGAGCTCAACTGTCTAATGTTTAACAGAGTTATGCCAAGGAATTGTATGCCAATATTGAATAAAGACATTACTTATAAATGTTCAAGGTTTATTGACCACAATACATATATACTTTATAGAACTCCTTCAATTGTTTACAATTTGGAATATAAAAACAAACAAGGGCTGACTTAGGCTGACATCAAAATATTTACTAATACTAGCAATATAATAGCAATATATATTGGTTTAAAACAATAAAATGCTTTTTAGCATAAATTTATCACTTCAAAAAAGGGTGTCTAATACACAAAAATAAAGACCTTATCCAAGGTGGGTAAAAATCAATAAAATGCTAAATAAGACAAATAAAAGGCTAATCACTCGATATACCGATACCGATATAATGGAATAATAAATTAGTGAATTAATATATAACGTTAGTATTATAAATAATAAATGCATTGCATAATCCCTATTTAAAAAATATAGAAGCATTTGCTTATGTTCAGCAAGTCCTCAGTGTCATTCTCCCTCCATGTTGTTATATGTTTCAACAATTTCTGTATGAGGTACTCTGGTAGTCTGGCATACGAAAAGTGGCCCATTTTAGATTAGCTCAACTGACTGACCTAATTCCTGTCTTTTTTTTTTAACACAAGATAGTCCTACACATCCTCTGAAATTGGAAACTATTAAATTTATTGCCTTCATTAGTACTGCAGTACACCCATGAAGCCAGGAGAGTGCAGTATTTGTTTATGTTTTTAGTTCAGTATTTGTATGTTTACTGTTCAGTATTTGCATGTTTACAGCTGTAGAAAGAGGTTTCCGTCATTCCGTCATTAGTGTGTATTCCAGATCTGCTTTGAGCTTTGGAAAGGTTTGGGGGGATGGGGGGGGAGTTGTCTCACAAGGGGGTCAATGTGTATGTGGCCTTTTCTTTGGTGTTGCCATTCACATCATGCTCAAATCCGCCGTTATTCAGAGAGTAGTCTTGTTTTTCGCCTGTATTTTTACAATCTCCATCTTCCAACGATGCTGGAGCCTCGCCATCCTTATCAGTCGACCCTCGGCCAATTGACCTCTTATATCCCTGATAGGCTGTTTTGGGGGGAAGCATGTGATCAATATTTGATTTAAATATCTGATGACTGTTGGACAAACATTTAACTAAAGTAATACTAGTTTGTAAATTGTCCTAAATGGACAGCCACCTTGCCCTCAGGGAGCATGACAGCAAAAATACAATAAATAAAAAAATATGACATAAAAATAGGAAATAGCCTGATGTCTTTTCTGAAAAAATAAAAAACCTGCCGACACATACATTTTGAGATGAACCTGATTAATTTGTCAAATCCATAAGACTGGATTTTTTATTGTAGGGAAGTGAATTGTGATTTCGTAAAATAAATAATGTCAGTCACACCGTTAAACAAAATAAAAAAGCTGACTTTGAGTGGGTGCTCTCACCTCCTACGAACATCACTGCAACCACGAGCTGGAATATGCTGTAGATGAGTGGGAAGGCGAACATGACTTCAAGATCCTCGGACGCGAACGACAGCTGGACGATGGTGCTGCACAGCTGGGAGTTCTGGAAGCCCGTCTCCAGGGCAATAGTCCGACATCTGAAACATGAAGGGCGCCAAGAAGCAAAGACAAAATGAATCAAGGTTCTATAGGAGTTACGATGTACATTTTTTGTTTTAGAGACCTTCTGTTAATTAGTGACCTGGTGTCGCTGAGCAAGGCATCTAACCCCTTACTGGTGATAAGCAGGTGGCCTTGTACACACACACACACACACACAGAAGCCCCAGATAAAAGTATATTTTACTGAACAGTGCATTAGGGGAGGTCTTTGCCCCTCGTCAATTCCACCAGGAAGCGATGACCACCCTACCTGTACCAGGGCTGACCAACAAATCGGGCCATAAAGAAGCCCAAGCCAAAGCCGATGAAAGGGTAGATGGTCCCGATGATCCACAGTGAGGGGGATATGGTCCAGGAGGACTGGTAAAGAACGCCGCCCACCACGGCAATGATGATGATCAGAATGATGCCCAAGATGGATCCTACCTGGATACCAGAACCACAATCAGAACCGTCAGATGTAGATCACTAACCAACACTTTGCTGATGTACTCCGAAGATAGATAGAAAATGTATGACTAAAATGTTTATTTAAGAAAATAGCCACTGAATCCTAAAGCAGCAAACTGAAAAAAAAAACGGTATTATAAGCTATATAAGTCACAAAACCGAACTCACATAAGCACCTGCAAACAGTGTCATATATTAAACAAACCCATTCAATTTGTATAACGATAGTTCAATGTGTCGTTCAATATGCTAATATAGGTCAGAGTTCAATGTGAATATGAAAGTATGAAATTGGAAACTCTTAAAATTGATTGCGTTTATGAGAACTGCAGTACAAGCATGCGGCCAGCAGAGTGCAGTATTTGTATATGTTCACAGTTCAGTATTTGTATGTTCACATTTTTTTTGATTATGCTGTAGGCCTATAGCTACACAAGTCACAAAACCAAACTCACACAAGCACGTGCAAACAGGGTCATATATTGAACAAACCCATTTAATTAATATATTTAACAACAGTTGAATGTGTATTTCAATATGGTTAAATGGGTCAAAGTTCAACATAAATATGAAAGTATGGTCACCTTGAGGATCTTTTGGGCCACCAGGGGTTTTTTCTGCTTGAGGTACATGCCCAGAGCAACAGGGATGAGCAGAGCCACCAGGGTGATACCTGAAAGATGGCAGATAACAGTCAGAGCCCCACATTGGTTCAACAACCCCTAGTCCCATATAACATCCTCTGATAACCCTAAGCACTCCACAAGGCCAAAAAAACTGCCCAAATCCCATTGTGAAAGTTAATAAACAATAAAGGTAGATAATTAAGTATTATTAAAACTAATTTTAAGTCTAAGTCAAATTAATTGTAATGTTGCAGTAAAGTGAAGTTCTTGGACCAAAAGGAGTTGAATCACACACTCCCCACTTTTTAATTTATAATTTGATCAACAATGTAATGAAAGCATCTGTTTGGATGCTTACGGCAACATTTGACTTTGTTGGTGTCACAATATGTGAATGAGTGGAATTGGACCAGGGTGAATGACATTGCAGCCAGTTAGACCGGTGGCGTCTGCATGCTTACCGATGCTGTCGTAGGGGATCTGGATGCTGTCTGAGGAGGTCCATATGGACGTGTAGATGAGGAGGCAGAGGGGCATCATGCCCATGGCCAAGATCGAGGAGCAGGCTGTCATGCTGATACTGGAATAGGATTTATAACGTCCATCAGAAATTAAGCAACCATTGAACATTGCTAGGCGCCGGGCAGGCAGTAAGCCAACCAGTGCCAGTAACAAATGCTTGTAACAGTTGTTACAAGCATTTGATCAGGGGAATCTGTTTTTATCAGGGGGATCTATTTTTTTCATTATATGACAGCACAGGGGCAAATAAGTATTTGTCCTTTGGTTAATTTCTAAATAAACCAACCAACCATGCATCCATCCAACCAACCAACCAACCAATCATACAAACACCCCACCAAACCACCATCAGCCAACCAACCAACCAATCATTAACCACCCAACAAACCAATCAGCCAACCAAACCAACCAACCATCAACCAACCAACCAACAACCACCCACCCACCCATCCAACCAACCAAACATCAACCAACCAACCAACCACGCACCCATCCAACCAACCAATTAACCAATCATTAACCACCCAACAAACCAATC
>OOFG01059970.1:3795-21198 GCA_900323295.1 Molva molva
GGGGGGGGGGGTTATCTATGGGTGTGGTGTTGGGAAGGGGAGGAGGGGTCGTTTTGGTAATCCTCTGTGCTGTCTTCTTCAAAAAGCAGGAGAGAGGGTGATGTGTGAGGGTATCACCAGGTCTCCTACCCCCCACACCCCCTCACACAAAATACACAAAGGTTGAGCTTGTTCGCCTGCTCCCAGTATCTCATACAGGTCGGAGGTCTATTTGGAAAAACCTGAAAAAACAACAAGGTCATTGTATATCTTTTAACGTACAAAGAATAAGCCTATACATTTTTGGGATTATTATTATTCAAATATTGAATCTTTGTCATTGCGCAATTTTAAGTGACCCTTCTGGCCATAGCTAAGAATCCCCTTAAGATGGTGGGTGTGCTGTTACACATTAACTACAGTCTAGTTACTCTGAAAGACTAATCTGGTCAATGACCGCAATGTTTTCCCACAGAAAATTAAGTGGAATATGAGTTGACACCATTCCTCACCGGATGCTGTGATGAAAGGTCATCCTTGGACCAGCCACCACATTCTCCATATGGGGACAGCAGATTGAGCTGACACATGCCTAGAATTGGCCCTACAGTGATGTTACAAATCGGAGACTTCCACTTGGCTTTTGGTTGTTTCACGGTATGGGTCTATCTGCTTTAGATTAGCCACAATCTGGAAACAGGAAGAGATAGATAAGTATAGCATCTCTTCAATTCAAATAAAGACAAC
This sequence comes from Molva molva, assembly GCA_900323295.1. NCBI lineage: Eukaryota > Metazoa > Chordata > Actinopteri > Gadiformes > Lotidae > Molva > Molva molva. Next base: position 4,522 of record OOFG01059970.1, read on the forward strand.
ATGTTTAATGTTGTCTTTAATAAGTAGACATTTTTCAAATAAACCAAACAATATCATTTGAGATATCAAGGAATTAAGGACATGGTTACAAACATAATCTAGTCGTGTTGAGGATTAACATTAAACATTGTTATGTCAAGGCAAGTATTCTGTTAAGCCACTTAACTCTATGTTTTGTTTAGTATTGCTTAAAAAGTGAAGAAAGGGTCTGATATTAGAGGATAGCGGAAATGAGGTATGCCGCAGAAACGTAGAAGCTCACTAATCTAATTTGTTCAGAGTCGTTGCATCTGGAGCTGGTGTGGGAACATATTTCCAGAGAGGACCTGAGGAGACAGAGCTCTCATTAAAACACCCGGCTTCCTATACCCATGTGCCATGTGTGTTGGCCAGTCCACCTGAACCTGCAGGGACACATTTGAATTATGCACAGCTCTTTGACCACTTTTCAGACATTCCCTTTGCCAACGGTGAGTTGTACATCTTTAGGCACACAGGTAGTGGCCAAACTTTATTAGTGTTATTTATTATGTTATTATTATATAATTTAGTTTTGAATGATCTAATTGTATATAATACTCATCAGTGGTATATAATTGCACTTAAAATAATTGTATATAATACTCATCAATGCCTACTTTTGCATTGTATATAAAAGGAAGGCAGGAAGTGTTAAATATTTTTTTAACTAACTAAATAACTCTTATATTCCTTTGCTTTGCTTTTTCCATTGCTTTCTATTGCCTTGCTCTGCAAGTTGAAATGTAACATTGTGTTCCTTAGGTTTCCTTTTCTACACATGGTGTCAGTGTCCATAGCAGAAAGAAGGCAAAGCCCTGGACTTCCATACTCAAGATGATCCCACATATGGCTCTTTGCAAACTATGTTTGTGTCTAAGTATTTACCAAACAAATATAAATTATTCTTAACTGCTGCCTTTGTGGAAATAACCCCATAGAAAACAATGCTCATTTTACATAAATATCGTGAGCTAGTGAATATGGCTGTATAATTTGAAAAATGTAAAATTTGGTTTTGTACCATTAGATATAGTACATTGAATGTAATACTTTTTCTTTAAATTTACTGGGAGAAAATTAAGATAAAGAAAAAGTGGATGTTGGTCAGGGCACAAAAATGTACATGTTAAACAGAATAAAAAAACTGGTCATTTGAAATATTTATTTTAGTCACTGTATTTTATTTATTTTCATAATTCTTTAGACAACTTTGACAGTTTAGTTTGAATTGTCTTGGCAGTTCCTCTGGTTGTAGTGGGAGCCATTGTTTTCACCATCAGTGGGACCAGTGAGGACCCTTTGGTTGAGTGCCTTCAAGACGCAGACTACAGTGAGCTTGTTGCTCTTGTGGATAAGGGTCTCCCCCTCACCAAGACCCCTCGTCATGTAGCAGTCATTGGTGCAGGCATGGCTGGACTGACCGCTGCAAAGGTTCTGCAGGACGCTGGACATAAGGTAATAAAATAATAAACATGAATATTACTTTTTTTTTACTGTAGTACATTACAGTATTTATTTACAGCTGCAATACTGCAACTATCAGATTGAATCTTTAATGGGTTTCATCGTGTGGCCCTCTGGCAACAAGGTGACCATATTGGAAGCCAGTAACCGCATTGGTGGACGAGTGGAGACGTTTAGAAACCGAAAAGAGGGTTGGTATGCAGAGGTTGGTGCTATGAGGATCCCCAGCTTTCACAAGTAAGTGTGCTGAGCTCAATTCACTCTGCACAGACTGGATCAACTAATGCAGCCAAATAACCACATTCAACTAAACATAAATCCCAAGTGTTCTACCAGCAGGTGACATGAATCTATATAAAAAGCTCCTCTATTGAAACTTGAGGAGTAGCCACATTGTTACAGTCATGTGATGAACTCCACAGAATTCTGCTTTCCTTGGTTGCCAAACTGCCAATCTCATTGAACCACTTCATTCAAGAAGACATCAATACCTATTACCTGGTTAATGGCATACTGCAGAAAACGTATGTGGTAGAGAACCTCCCGGATATTCTCAACTACAACCTATCGGGAGAGGAGAGGGGGAAGTCTGCCTCTCAGCTCTTCAGTCAGGCACTGAGGAAGGTACGTCTACCACACCGACATTAGGACATTACTTATGCTGTTACTAACCTTCTGTATTTTATTACTGGTTAATGTAATACACCTTTGTACAGAGGTAGCTCCCTTATTCTCTCACATTGCAAGGTATTATGTTAGTTAGCATTTGAACGATACAAATTGTATCGCCCCTGTAGCAAAGAAGTCTGATAATGCGGCCATGTCAATCCCCTGGTTTCTTTATTGTGTGGATCCTTTAGTTTCCTTGACTTATTTAGACATTTCTTCTTCCCCCCATAGTGTATTGCAAATAACCATGAGCCATATCCATGAGCATCACTCCCCTAACCTTTGTTTCCCTAATATCAGACATCACTCATACACTAACAATGGGTCTCCTTTTTCTGTACAAGGGCGCAGGTACTAGACTAAACTAGAATATTGCATTTTTTGAAGAAAATGCATGTGAGCTGGAAGCTGCCAGCTGCTGCTACAACATCCATTGTTCTAATCTGTTAGCTCCACCAACAGGGGAAATTGTATGGAATGCTACAGACACGTTAAGTGGCTCCATCTGTAAAGCTTTGCTGAATGTGTTCACCATGGAACATCATTAAAGAGATCCATCAGTTCATAGGTATGGTGGTTTTTCACTAATGGCCACAAGCAGGGCAGCGGTGCCATGCCTAACCATGTCATGCCTAACCATGTCATGCACATGATCATGGAGAACTTGTGCACCAAGATTAATTATATTAAAGTCAACAGAATTGCAGAAATATCATGTTTTAATGTGACTGTAGCGTAGGTAGAATTGTATGAAACGTTACACACTTGTGCAATGTGGCGTTAGTACAACATTGCCAGGCTGCCACCAATTCAGAGCTTTGGCTCGTTTAGTGCATCAGGCCATGCCTTCAAAGGTTTGGTGACCAATTACAGACAAATGGTAAAGAATACCAAAAACAACGTACTCATAAGCTTTGTTCATCATCTGAATATGGTACGTACCAAGTTTGGTGACGATTGGATGAAAATATGTGCAAAAGAAGCAAAAAATGTATTTAGCAAAATATCCAAAATGGTGGTAGAATTGTATTGGTACAAATGAGGGGGGCCTATATTAGTCGATTAGGCATCATCCAAGGAACACACTGTACAAATATTGTTTTGCACGGTGCACAGACTTCCATTATACATTTTAAAACTTAAAAAAAGTATATCAAATCACGAAAATATTTTAGATAAGAAAATAAATAGCGCACATCACCTGAAGATGTACGTTTTGACATTGAAACCAATTTTCGACAACAAACAGTACAGAAGTAGATGGATACCAAAAAACTGAAATAATAATAAAGAAAAAGAAAAGGATAAGTAAGATAACAATAAGAGCCAGCGCTCACACTAATAGAGATAACAGTGGTGAAGATATCAAACATAGGCCACGGACCATGTGTCCTGGTACATAACAGACCCATAGTTATTATTGCATCGACACCTGTGTTGGTCCTACATAGTCTCACCACTCAGACAGGACGTGAACTTTCACTTTCTTCCACTTCATATTTGTTTGCACAAATGATATTGCTGGAGATCTTTAAGTGAATAATTGGTTAACAGCGACTCAGGCCAGCACAAGCAAACCTTTCCCTGGGAGAAGACAAGCATGAACACATTAAACACATTTCCGGTCTGTTCAGAAACCAACGTTCCTTGAAAAAGGGTCGGTAAAGGTTAGAAATTGACACTGCGTAGACTGGCCACTGTAGAAATACACATATTAAAATCCCTGTGGAGCGTGTGTGGTTGTTGAGGTTGGTGCTGGTTTCAGCAGTCTAACCTGAGTCAGACTGATAAGACTCTGCGTGAGGCTGCACACAGGATAAACCATTCGTCACCACACACACTTGGAGAGATCTCGGACATCTCGGCAGGTAACACCTGCTCTTCCTGCTATACTCTTCTAACTCTGCAGTAAACCTGTTTCAACATCATCAACTTGTGTCCTGGTGTCGGAGGAGACCAGTGAAGCCAGGTGGTGTGTGGCAGGGGTCAACTGCTACAATCCCCTTCTGGAAGCTTCCTCCACCCGCAAAATGAGTTTATCTTTGGTAGAATATCTCTGTAATGCGTGGCGCACACTCTATTGCATGAGACTGCATGGAAACGGACTTTACATGCCTCAGTTCCACTCCTCTGTTTTGCAAATCCATCACACTTTCTCTTTTGCAGCCATGGCTTTTGTTGTGATAACCAGGGTCATGTCTAGCTTTTTGGGGGCTCTATGCAAAATGTTGTTTGGGGGGGCCTCATTTGTGAAACTATGGTGGGGGGATTACAAACCCTCTAAGATGGGCATGCATTTTACCTTTAAATGCATCAATCAATGCACTTTAAAGGATTTCACCGGTTTGCCAAGCACCAGGAATTGTTGACAATTTCTATGTCAAGATGGGACGTTGAACTCATCCCACATAAAACAAAGTTAGCAAGCCATTGACATCGGTTCTTTTTAAGAATTCCTTCACTCAGGATTGTAGCTGCACGCCTCTCAGTCTCTAAGTCTCTGAGCATGCATAGTGGCGTGTAACAACACAATTGAAACATGTGGATTTGTGGGCACTATTGGAGAAAACTACCAAGCCAGGGCAGCTTGTATGCACTAACTTGTGTTGAAAAAAAATAATGAATCAGCTATGGGAGCTGCTAAACACTTGTTTGGTATAGAATGGATGTCAACGGCTCGCCAACTGCCAAATTCTGGAACACGCCAACACCGTGAGAGGGGGTGAGTGGAACAAAACCATGGCTGATTTACATCTCGACATAGACATAGCAAAAATGAACCTGGGGTCAAATCCTTTAAGAGGAAAAGAGCTTCCGTAATGTCCTAACATCCTTTTCTCTCAAATTCAAACCAAGCATCTCAAGTTGACCCCCGCAATTTTAACCCACAAAATGATGATCAATGGGAAACACTGGAGCTCCCCTACATCAAGAACTTGAAAGTATTTGCATTATAACATCTTCCATACATGCATAAATGAGACAAAATGTTTATTTTAAATGTTGACAATAATACAAAAAAAGGCTGAAATGGAAGCTTGGGGGCCCCCTTGTGTCTTTGGGGGCCCTATGCAACAGAACAGTCCGCATACAGCAAGAAACGGCCCTGATGATAACGGCTCCCAATTGGCTATCGTCTCTCCAACGTGACAATCCATACACTGCGTACTCGGCTGTCCTTGGAGTTTCCTCCACGCTGCAGGATATCGCATCGTAAATATTGAACATGATTAATATTTGCGATTTTGAATCGGTGAGGTCCCGATCGGAAAAAAACATACGCCAGGGTAATCTGGCAAAAATAAATCTGTAGAACCATCAACAGATGGGGGCTTTGCTGAGCAGAGCCAGAACGGGGAAATTGGGTACCAAATAGGGCTATTTATCCTGTAGAGTGTACCCAGCATTAGGAAACAAGGCGTAACTCCGCCCCTAGCGCTAAATGGTTTCCGGCGCAGGCTGTCTGCGGTCTCCCCCAATAAGTTCTGCTAACATAGGAGGTCACCTTTGTGAAACGGGTCTATTAAGCCATTATTAAAATGAGTGTCTATAGTTGGTCAATTGTAACCAATGAATTCTTCTTTAAAACAATTATTTTTCAGGTGAGAGATGATCTAAAGATGATGGGCTGTAGTGCCATGCTTGACAAGTACGACTCCTACTCTGTTAAGGTAAAGAATAAATGATGTACTCATTAACTGAGCATACAGGTCACAATTGTAGCATTGTGGGACATTAAAAAAATGCATTCTTAACCTTTGAGTGGCTGGTTTGCATGGTGTCATCTTTCAGGAGTATCTGGTGAAGGAGGGGAACCTGAGTCGCAGCGCCCTGCGGATGATCGGGGACATTTTGAATGAAAACAGCCTCTTCTACGCATCACTGACTGAGATGCTGTTTGTTCAGACCGACATCAGCGACGACGTCAAGTAAGGGAGAAGATTGGCAAGAACACAGGGAATGCTGCTACATGTTCCAACAATAAGTTTAATTGTCGATATTTAAGCATTGTATAAAAGGCAAATGCTGCTCACAAGAGCCACGTTCCATTAGCTCGCATTATCGGATGAGAGAAGGGAATCTATTGTATTGTTTTCTTTTTCAGTTTATAATCTGAAAAAGACAAAAGCAGCACTATTCAGCACTTGTAGTGCTCTGTGTAGGTGGAGGCATGGAAGGGTGTTAATGAAGCACCTACGCCCAGGGGGATTTCCTTTTAGAAATCATAGTTAGTTAATTAGCGTTAAGTCACCGATTTTGTAATCGCAGTTGCTAATACAAATCTAAACTGCCATCTAGGAAATAAGGTGTTGTTAAACGGTCTTGGTCTATGGTTTTTCAGGTACTATGAAGTGGCCAATGGCTTCGACAACCTCCCAAATACCTTCTACCAGCTGTTGAATGCGACCCTTCTCCTCAACTCCAAGGTCAAGCTCATTGACCAATCAGCTGGTGGCAGCGTCAAAGTGCTGTACCAGGACCAGCGTGGCTCTGCGCCCCTGGCCAGCCTAACCTCCGACTACGTGCTGGTGACGGCCACGGCTAAGGCTGCTCTCTTCATCGACTTCCGGCCGCCACTCTCTTCCCACAAAATGGAGGCTCTGCGGTCGGTGCACTACACTAGCTCCACCAAGGTGGTCCTCAGTTTCAGCCATCGCTTCTGGGAGTCGGAGGGCATCAGGGGCGGGAAGAGCGTCACCGACCGGCCCGCCCGCTTCATCTACTACCCCAGCCACGGCTTCCCCGGCACGGCCGCCGGCGCCCTGCTGGCGTCCTACACCTGCTCCGATGACTCCACCCTCTTCCAGGGCGTGAGCGAGGAGGAGGTGATGGCGCTGGTCCTGGAAGACCTGGTGAAGATCCACGGGGAGGCCATCCGGCCGCTTTGGACAGGAGGCCTGGTTAAGAAGTGGGGCCTGGACCCCTACAGCCTGGGGGCCTTCGCCCTGTACACGCCGTACCAGCAGGTGGACTACGCTGCAGAGCTCTTCCAGAGTGAGGGCGCGGTGCACTTTGCAGGGGAGCACACGGCCGTCCCCCACGGCTGGATTGAGACAGCGGTGAAGTCTGCCCTCAGGGCGGCTCGAAACATCAACAGCCATACTCTTTAGCCAACATGCAAACGTATGCAATATTTAGGGTTTAGAACCTGTAGCTCCACCCCTTCACAACCCTGTCCCCGTTATATATTAAAGGGTTAAATTGAGTTCCTCAGAAGTGGCTTTCTCAGCTCTTGTGAAGTGAAATGTAAGGTTTGGTTGGTACAGCATTAGAGCAGTTTGGAAATGTTGTGTATATTGTAACATGGATGACAGGAGAAATAAAACACTCATCGTAATCAATATTATTGTTTAATAAACGTCTTGCCTACATAGGGAATACATGGGGGGTGGTTATACACTTTGACAAGTTATAGATTGAAAGGTAAAATGTCAGCAGCTCATGTAGAACATAAAGACACATTAAACAATGCACAACGTGGGGGACTCTTCTTTCGGGAAGTATAATCCACATAATCTTCTCCAAGGTTCCCAGTAATATTGAATGCATGTCAACAAGCCTTCCATCCCATTACAGGCTACCAAATCCTACTGACACTTTCTATTGAAATAATAGAAAAGAAGTGGCATCCGTAGTGTGTTCAATGTGCTCCCTTCTGAACCATTTGTGTGAAGCGGTTGGTGATGGTCAAAGTGGTGTCAATGAAGCGCTCAACACAGTTCACCAGACAGGTCTCTGTCCGGCTGTCCAGCTTGGAGCCGGGACTGTCCACACACTTGTCCCAGCAGACATCTGTAAAGTTGTGCACCTGCAACGAATGTGAACAGCACCATTAATAAGCAATACAAATAGACACCTCCTGCAAGCAATTCATGTCTTCCTTTGTAAAAAGGGTCAAAAATACATATTGCAATTGCTTTATATTGCGGCAACCTTAAAGCTGTAATCGACTGTTCGACCACTTTGGGTTGATTAAATGGTGTTTTGATTGAGCATCATGGTTCTCATGTTTTTGTTTGACTACTGGCCATTGCACATGGCACTGATAGTCACCAAAGAGCTCAACAGTGAGGTTCCGGAAGTGAAAATCCCAGTAATATTCACAATCTAGGCTTTTGATGATTTGCCATAATGTTGTAACCATCCATGGTAAACTTACCACGAGCTATAGATTGTGGAACGATGCTATACTCTCCTTTAGAACCCGCAAGTCGTATTATATCAACCTGGATTTAGGAAAAACACCTTTTGTTTGCGATGTCATGGAGAGATACTATACTACCGATAATCCTAAAGTGTAACAGCGACGTCTCTGATTGGTGGAGCTCGCAGTTACCATGGAAAGGTTTATTGCACCTGCGAACGTCACGTCGGCTAGTGAGTTACTGCTACCACTGAACTCTCTGATTAGTTAGCGTTAGGTTTACCAAAGAGCAAATATTTAACCTTTAAACCTTAACCTTAGAGATCTGATCCCGATTCCTCGCCCACACTCGTGGGGAATCGGTGGAACCTGCATCGACGGAAGCCCTAGCAGGGATTGCAGTCAGGAACGAAGCAGTGTACCATGTTGATGACACCGCTATACACTATATGAAACACTATATAGACACACACAATACCTACAATTTATTACAACACTGTCATGACAGTGACACTTATAGCATAACACTACGGTGTGTGGGGATGTGTGGAGGCAGCGGTTGATGTTGATGTCTGCGTCCGAGAAAGGGCCAAGCTTCTTGACCCTTTCATATGTCGCCATGCCGAGTGTGGATGTGTGCAGGTCCATCTGGCCAGCAGTTGAGTTCGATGGTGAGGGTTAAGCTTCTCGGACATTAATAGTATAACACCACGGTGTGTGGCCCATTTCATAGACAACATCGGTCATTATAACGCTCCTACACAAGGAAGGTACTAAAAAAGAATCCCAAATGGGTCGTAGCCATGGGGTTACCATGCCAACGCCTTCTTCCTCGTACTCTATGCCTAGAACCCTTTTCTTATCTTCTAGTTGTCGAATCTGAGCTGAAACAGGGGATTCACTTACACTTTAACAATATAAACCAATTTAATAATGACAAAAGGTTCAATTCAAGAAGCTTGCTAAACTATCGTTAGGTTGGAAGTAATTGGAAAGGTAGCATGTGCAATAGTTTATGGGATGAGTAGTTCCTTCACCTTTGCCTTTCTTTAAGTTTTCCAAATTTGTTTTGCTCTGAATGTTTTATGGTAAGGATTCATCTCGTAGTTGGTTGGCTTGGTTCCTGGCTTAAAACTCTTTTTCTAAGGATTTTCTTAGACGTCAGTGGGGTTCAAAGAGGGGACTTTTGCTCTCAGAACATAGGCACATGTTGGTTATTGTGTAGGTAGAAATGCATTTTTGGTTGTTGTTTAGTCTTTAATCATGAATTATTTGTGTTATGGGGAGATATTGTGTATGAAACTGCCACATTGTTTTGCCACGTCTCGTATAAGAAACAAAGTTTTCATTAGCCTAGGTTCCGGTATATTGACGTTCATTTAGGATTTAAAAGTAACTGTACTACAATCTCTTCTGTCCTCTCAATATCGCAGAGTATCACAAACAAAAATCCCATAATGCTTTCTGATGTTCAAGCCCTATAGAATCTAAACGTGTGCTTCATTTTGCCCTGTTTCTGTGCAGGCGCATGCTTGTTGTTGAGCCATGGCCTTGATGGAGCAGCAAGTGACCAAGAGGCTCGCATTACTGTGACCTCTTCAGGCTCTTCATACCAAGCAGCATATGAAGAAAGTTGCTCATACATGACAAACGTGGATTTTTGTTTGACCAAAGGCATATCCATACCAAGAGGATGAACCAAGCTTATGGAATTCCATTTGAGTATAAATTAAATAAATAAAGAAATAAATATGGCTATGACATAAATAAATTAGGCAATAAATATATAAATAAATATAAATCATTGTAGTGAAATAAATAAATACGTTTTTATTTAAAAAAGGACGTTTTACGACTACTTATATTTATTTCAGGGGACTTTTATTTCACAATGCCACATTTATTTATTTTATAATGCCATATTTATTTATTTATCATCTAAATGTGGCATTATGAAATAAGTTATAATAAATACAATTTGTCCTTTTGAAAAACGTCATTTTTTAAATAAAAACCTATTTATTTCAATATATAGACTCATTTATATATTTATATCTATTTATTTATATTTATATATATATATTTATATGGCTCATTTGTTTATTTCATAGCCATATTTATCTATTTATTTATTTAATTTGGACTCAATTGGCATTCCATACAAGCTGTCCGTAGAGGTGCAATATTGGTGAGTGTATTGCCATAAAATACAAGAAGATCATAATTAAATGTTCATGTATAGGGCTCTCCATTGTGGTCGCAGTAACGCGAAAATTCTCAGTATATGCGGTGCCCTGGTTTAAAGATGGAGGTGGGCTTTTTACCTGAGCCTGAAACTGGGCTTTCTGCTGCTCGATAGCGATCATACGCTGAAGCTCTGCTGCCTCCGCCTTCTCCGATGAGTTGAAATCAAAGTTGTCCATTGCGTTGAGTGTGTTCGGTCAAATATATTAAGTTATTCAGGATCCGAGTACGAATCCCACTCCAACGGTTAAGCGTGTAGCGGATGACCTTGTGTACCGGAAGTACTCGCTGTGAACAAACGCGGATCTACAAGATATCTGAATTGTCAACATTGAGCGAAAGTATGGAACTGTAAATTCCCCTTTGCTATATTACTATATTATTTTAATATTTACGTTTCCAAGTTAAACTGTGATTTGTCATATTTGATCACCCTTATTTGTGTGCGTTTATGCTATTATAACTGGTTATGAAACGTCACACAAGCATTGTACTGTAACGACAATCAGGTAGCGTCTTAAATCCCGGGACAGTGAAAGACTACTTCCGGTTTACCGTGCGCTGACCTTGGCTTACTGACCGTCATGGCGGCTATCTTCAGGTTAAGTTGTGTTTGTCACAGAGGAGTTAAACGTAAGTGCTCATTCTTTGATCGTGTGTTTGATGTTTAGTGGATGGGCTTCATGGGCTGCAGACCGAACGGTGCTTCGATACAGTTATTTAAAATAGGAAGTTAGGGCTGTCTCAAGTTCAGATACGTTGACCACATCAGTGCCTGTCTCATTATGAGTGAATCAATATCTAATTTCGGTGCTACGACCATCCTCGTATATGAAACCACATCCCTATCGGGAGTAACGTTAGAGCGTAACGTTAGTCCATATTGAAATTGGCTGGCACGATGAATCATTGGTGTACTCTTTTGCAACATTGTAGTATAAGGTAGGCATAACATAATGCTCATGTTGTTCAGTGACTGAGATGTGTAATTGTGGCGTCATCTGAGCTTTTAGTTTTGGAAACGCCTTACCCCCCTTAACGCCTCTATGATTTGTCCTCAGCCCTTTTCTATCGAAGTACCGTACTGGCCAGACCACTGGTCGTCCCACTCAAGGACCAAGAAAGCCCTTACATTCTGTCGGCAAGAATTCATGCATCACAGCCCCTTAATGGTGAGTACAGTGAACCATTGTTTTCCTATGAAAATCCAAGTTTTAAAAACCTATGGATCTCTGCGGTCTATGCAGCTTTGTAGCACAAGGCAAATGAACAGCAAACAAGACTTATTGGGTATGGAATTGGTCTGTATTGTGTAGTGTGCAGAGAAACCTAATTCTTATTGGGGTCGTATTCCAAAATGAACACCTGTCAGAAGGGAAACATCTCTAGGGTTAGATCAGGGATTCAAACTACTTGCTTTTCGGTTAATAAAGCTTTAAGACTTCAGTTTGGTTGACTTATTTGAACTGTTTATTGTTTTTTTGAACAATAAACAATACAATGTTTAGAATTGCAACGTTGCACAGAAGGATTTGCATTTACTTCCCTACTTCCTTCCTCTCCCTACTTTCACACAAACACTGTTATTTTTAAAAAAGTGTTTTGGGCTGAACGCTCTAGGAAGGAGGGGGCATGTTACGACCCATGGCAACTTTGTGATACTTTTTTAGTACCGTCGTTGTGTACGAGCGTTATAATGAGCGGTGTTGTATATGAAAGGCGCCACACACCGTGGGATTATACTGAGCGTAACCCTCACAGACATCAGAATAAACCGCTGCTAAGACGGAGCCACACATCCACACACACCGTGAGATTATACTGGGAAGGCTGCTCAGACGGAGCCACACATCCACACACACCGTGAGATTATACTGGGAAGGCTGCTCAGACGGAGCCCCACACATCCACACACACCGTGAGATTATACTGAGCGTAACCCTCACAGACATCAGAATAAACCTCTGCTCAGACGGAGCCCCACATCCACACACACCGTAGCGTATGCTGAGAAGCCCAACCCTCTCTCGGACGCGATCATCAAAATTAACGGCTGTCTAGAACGAGCTCCACATATCCGCACACTAAAGACTCTTTGAACTCGTTTGAGATTTGCTTTTCTTTCAAAAGATCCCATCTTTTGACTCTTGTTCTGCCTCAGACTGTTGCAGGACGTTCGTTCTGTTTCACGTTCCTCCATGTTTGTTTCTGTATTTGTTGCTTCTGTATTTTATTTATGTATGTATGTATGTATGTATGTATGTGTATGTGGTATCCTGGGGATGGAGCAGCAGTCATGCCTACAACATCCCAAGAGAGGAAGAGTGATCCTCCTATGGATAGTAACATTCTCATCCACCTCAGACCAAATCCAACTGCCAACAACACGACGCACTGGACCAGTAAATGAAGGGATGGTGGACGTATTCCCCGTCCCAGGCCCACTGGGATTAGCTCCCTCGCCTCACTAATACATTTATCTCTATAGTTAGGGATATCAAAAATAACTGAACCTAATGAGTGGAGTCCTCTTTAGTTTTAGTTTGCTGTTAATGTAAACATTAACAGCAGTGTGAGGCAAGCTACTTGGTAAGCTACCAGTTACCCTACATTAAATGAAGCTTCACTACACTGATGCTAACCCCCAGAGATATGTAGCAAGCTGAGCTACAGCAACATGGCAATGTTGGCTAGTTGACTAGTATGGCTAGTATATAACATGATAAATATTAGGCTATACATAACAAGAGGTTGAGACTTATGACATAAAAAACAGGCTTATTATTTTTGGAAATAATGCCCTCCATATGTGCCGACATTGCTTGCATAGTTATTGGACTATATCTCCTATAAAGATCTTCAGGTTGACAGTACAAGTAGACCCCTCAGTTTCCTGTTCTATATCAAGTACCCACAGTTATCATGTCAACACCCTTTTATTTCGTTTTTTACCTGTGCATTTCCTGTGCATTTCCTCCCTGCACCAGATTCTGGTGCAGGGAGTCAGCCTGCACCAGATTCTGCAATACTCGTATCGTCTGGTACAAGTCGATTAGTTTTTAGGCCAGAAACGTCAATGTAATCTTAGTGGAAGGGTGTATTCGCTATTATCAATTTGTATCTTCTATGTTCTGCTGTCAATATTATTTCTACGTGTACGTTCAACTTAATAAAAGATGAAATCACACATCAAATATGAAAAACAACGAGAAACAACACTTCATTGGCCATATGGTGAGACGTACAGGACGTACAGGATATTTTAACATTGGACAGGAACAATTTACATGGCAAGACAACAAGGAACATGTATCAAACGAGGTAATTTGCAAACAGTGGCAACTGAAATGTATCCATCATTTAGCAAGATGACACACCTAAAGTCAAGTATCGATCCTCCAAAAAGCAGTTTTCAAACTAAATGGATTCAGGATACGGCTTTTGTACAATTTTAGAAAAGCACATTTATTTATATATTCAGATTAAAGATTAATGAAAGTAAGTTGGAAAAGAAAATCATAAGTTCTGCAAATGCACAAAAACAACTTCCTTCTTGGATCTCAATATAACCAAATGTCAGCCAGTAAAGAGGGGAAAAATCAGTAAGTTGAACCAATCATTTTATGATCAGGGAGAGAAAGCAAGGAGGCTACTTGCACGGCGCATCAGACGACAACAAGCAGATGGAGCTATTGCCTCTATCGAAGATGCAAATGGGAATGTGACACTAGACCCAGTGGAGTGAAAAAAAATATTGCTGGTCCAGGGATTCCCCCAAAAAAGTTTAGTGGAGGGGTAAATGCTTTGGAGAAATAGGCAAGAAAATGTAGAGCTGTACCTTGAAATTTGAAAAGGTGAATCATTGTTCCGAGTTGACAAAAATTCAGTCGAACATCGTGGATTTAATAAAAAAGGACCATGTTCATTATAATAACCAAATCCAACAGGTTATAGAGGCTGCTGTAGGCCAGATATGAGAGTTGGAAAGAGCGCAGAGGCAATTTTTGGAAAATAAATACCCACCAAAAAACCTGCCATTGAGAAGTGTTGCATTGAGCACCTGTGGTGGAGCTTAACTATATGTGATTGACAGGCAAGATGGATTCACCGAACCAATCAGAGAAGAGATGCCCTGATTGGTCAGAAATTAGGCAGGAATGGTCTAAAAGCTAAATTGTCTCTTACTGCGCAGTCAGCTAGGAGCAGATATACTTTCATTTCATGCACTGATACCTGACTTTTGCCATTTTTAACAAATGACACTCAAATAATGTCTCTTAGATTATATAGGTAGGCTACAGCACATTCTAATGTCTCTTAGATGATATAGGTAGGCTACAGCACATTCTAATGTCTCTTAGATGATATAGGTAGGCTACAGCACATTCTAATGTCTCTTAGATGATATAGGTAGGCTACAGCACATTCTAATGTCTCTTAGATGATATAGGTAGGCTACAGCACATTCTAATGTCTCTTAGATGATATAGGTAGGCTACAGCACATTCTAATAGGCCTACATCAATTGCATTAGGCGTTCATAAGCTATTAACCATGGGTAAGAGGGTAATGAGGGATCTACAACTAAAAAGCTTGTCTCTAAAATAAGCCGTGCAAGCCCACTCCGGCTGGTGGAATGATTGTCTCCATCAGTAGAGAATATTCCTTTTCTCTGTTCTGCTACATTGAAAGGTGGCGCAATTTTTCTATCCGCTAAAATGCATCATTCATATTTATCTCAAGTCAGCGCTCCTACGCTGTCTTTATCAATAGAGGTTTGTCATGATCGGATTCGAATACTCTTCGTAATCAGAGCGACTGGCGCTCTGTCTCAAAAGAGACCGGACACTGTTTAATTTCATAGATATATTAATTAGACTTCGGTTTATTATAAGACTAAGCTAAAACATCCAGTCCGGACAAGTGTCTGTTTCTACAGTGGCCTCCCAGGTGTTAGTCTGTTTCTACAGTGGCCTCCCAGGTGTGGCCTCCCAGGTGTTTGTCTGTTTCTACAGTGGCCTCCCAGGTGTTTGTCTGTTTCTACAGTGGCCTCCCAGGTGTTTGTCTGTTTCTACAGTGGCCTCCCAGGTGTTGAAACCTTTATACCCCTTCTTTTTTTTTTAAGATTTATTTTTGCATTTTTTAATGCTTTATGATAGAGTGAGATAGACAGGAAGGTATGGGAGAGAGAGGGGGAGACATGCAGCAAAGGACCAGGAATCGAACCGGGTCGCTGCGGTAAGGACTGAGCCTTAATGGTACGCTCTACCTGGTGGCTCACCGTGTAGAGCGCGTACCATTAAGGACTGAGCCTTAATGGTACGCTCTACCTGGTGGCTCACCGGGTAGAGCGTACCATTAAGGACTGAGCCTTAATGGTACGCGCTCTACCCGGTGAGCCACCGGGGCGCCCCAACCTTTATATGTTTTATTTAATATATTTATATTTATACCCCTTCTGAAACCTTCATCGACTCGAAAGAGTGAATGAAGTCGAGTTTCTCTTCAGAAGAACATCACCGTAATGAAAGGAGGCCTAATGGCCTTTTTTATTTTTGGTTTCCGCCCACGCTGAGATTAACAACAATCTCAACTTAAAACCATTATGTTGGCTCATCCAAAAAAAACAACATGTTGACATAAAGACTGCGATTGAAAAACCAAACCAGTATCGTGCGCTCCCTAGTATTGCTGTCTGCATCTGTGGTCATTATTTAGCTTTTATAAGGCAGCTTATTATGAATGTAACCCACCCATCCCTTATTATGAATGTATCCCACCCATCCCTTATTATGAATGTAACCCACCCATCCCTTATTATGAATGTAACCCACCCATCCCTTATTATGAATGTAACCCACCCATCCCTTATTATGAATGTATCCCACCCATCCCTTATTATGAATGTAACCCACCCATCCCTTATTATGAATGTAACCCACCCATCCCTTATTATGAATGTATCCCACCCATCCCTTATTATGAATGTAACCCACCCATCCCTCTTATCTGTCCCCTGTTGTACAGCGGCTTCCGGCTCCAATGCAGCCTCTTTGCACTGGACAGGTGAGCGAGTGGTGAGCCTCTTGCTGCTGGCCCTGGGGCCCGCAGCTTACTTCCACCCTGGAGCTGTC
>OOFG01059971.1:0-24499 GCA_900323295.1 Molva molva
TTGTGTGTGTGCTCTATAGGGGCACTCTTGAACCATCTACACAGGACTAGGACAGGTGAATGATTTGGTCTGATAATAAATTCCACTGTGAGTCAGTTTGTTTGCTTTAGACATACAAGACATACAATACAAAGTTCCCCTTCCACGCCTTTGTTTTCATTTTAGTTTCCCCACACACCGGCACCCACAGGTTTACCTTGGCCTGCTCCACGGGGGTTTCAGGGCCCTCTCTGTACACCACGCTGAAGGAGATGCTCTTGGGATCCGAGGAGAAGACCCAGCCGATGCTGGGCCCGCGGTCTCCCACGGCGATGCTGATCAGGCTGTAGCAGCTAGCCTTGATGAAGAGCTCTCTGGAACTGTCCCCGAAGTGGGAGATGTCGTCGATGCTGAGGGCCACGGCCACGCTGGGGAACACACGCGGTGTGGAAGAGATTCAACACCATGTCAACCCTACCATTGGTCTTACTCAACCAGCGGCCATCTTGGTTCCATCTTGGTTCTAAACGCCGCATTCAGTTACCCGCACCCAGCTGGCAAAAACCAAGATGGCTGCTAGGTGAGGAATAGGAATAAGGCCTGCTGAAACGTTGGTTGTTTTTATGTGTGGTATGTGAGTGCGTAATGGACTCACGTGACTTCTCCAGATCTGAGGAGGTTGATCTCGGAGTCCTGAACCGTGGGCACATGGTCTTCAGGGTCATCTGGGGCCACGTCCCCGGTGCCACTATGAAGGGAGTCACAAGGTCATCATCCCCCACCCGCACATTCTCTGTGTGATACAATCATGCATGTCCGCACATTCACAATATTCCAGTAGGGGTCGCTAATGCAGCGACCAGGACACAAACCATTATATGACTCATCTAATCTAATGAACACAGATACTGTAGGACCATTATTAATAATGTAAACACAGTTTTATTAATAGACAGTAACAGTCTAACAGTCTAACAACACCAATGTGATATACTGTGTAAACATCAAGCTTAGTGGCAACAGTGGCAGGAAGACATGATAGAGAAGTGGGGTTGGGATTGGTGTGACGGCCTCTCATTTGAATTTTGTGGATGTCAGTTTATTTGAATTTTATTATTATCACTCATTTCTAAATCTCTGTGTGTGACCTTCTTGGAGATAAACCTGTTGGAAGAGGCGTTGACGATGAAAGGCATGTAAATCAAACGGTTGAAACAAGGCAAGGCCACACAACAGAACATCGGCTCCAGGTGAATGATTTGGTCTGATACTAAATTCCACTGTAATTCAGTTTGTTTGCTTTTGCAAGACATACAATACAAAGCTCCCCTTCCACGCCTTTGTTTTCATTTTGGTTTCCCCACACACCCGCACCCACAGGGTTACCTTGGCCATTTGAATTTTGTGGATGTCAGTTTATTTGAATTTTATTATTATTACTCATTTCTAAATCTCTGTGGCCCGGGTGCCAATGCTCCGCTGCCCGGTACCGGTCCACGGGCCGGTGGTTGAGAACCCCTGGTTTATAAATGGTCAAAACGGACACGAAGAGCTCTTATGATTGTTTTCATTTCTGAATAAACTATTATCCTTTGACTGCCACAATAAGCCTCTCGTCTTTGATGGACATTTTGTCACGTCTTCTCTTTTGTTGACGGGTGACGCTGCTCCGTGACCGGCGGCCAAAGTTGGACATATTTAGAATTGAATGCTGTATCATGGAAGAACAACAGCAAAGTGTGCGTCAGGTTTCTAAAAACGCTCTTCCGTTTGATGAAGCGTGAAGGGTTCATTGTTGGCACCACCCGCAAGATGAATGCCCCAGATTCCTACGAGGTCTCTCATGGAGAATCAGTTTCAGGGGAAAACTGTATTATTATCATTATCAAATGTCTTATCGCTAGGATGTGTCTGATGTCATTGGGTGCAGTCTGTTTACTTTACTGGCAACGCAGACACCGCAGCATGTGATGTGGCTATCAGACGCACAGCGCAAATAAGGAACAAGCAACACTTGGTATGTGACAGTGTCTGTGTGTGTGTGTGTGTGCGTGTATTCATGTGTCTGTGTGTGTGTCTGTGTGTGTGTGTGCCTCTACAAGGGTGTATCAATTCCGGTCTGTCCACATAATGTTTTTACTTGTCATCATGATGTGATCATGCCCATACACATCTAGAGTGCCTGTATGAATAAAGACACGGTCTACATGAAATATACTGACATGTCCACCGGCCCTGGAGGTCTTCTGTCCTGGTCGCTCTCCTGGGAACCTCCGGTGGTCTGGGAGACGGCGTCGCTGTCGTAGACCCCGTTCACCTCCTCCTCCGTGATGATGTCAAACGCCCCCTCCTCGGATCTCGGGCCCGGCTCGGAAACTACACATCAGGATTGGGTGAAGAGCGAGGGGAATGATCGAAACATAACGTGTATACGTTGTGTTTTGTTCTCCCGAGAGAGAAAACATATACATGTTATATCTCATTCTGCTGTACTGGTCAGGAAGTAGATGGGCGCAGCCTTTGTAAATCATTTTAACAGTCAGCGGATCAGAAGGGCTGTACACTGATCCTCTCTACAGTACAGTTACAATAAGGGAATTGAACAATACTGCATTTTATTGCCATTTCCCTTTTCACAAAAACAAGAGCACAACTGAAACATACATAATACTGGAAAGAGGAATTAAGAATAATAAGAATTTCTCCTCCTTTCTGTTGCAAAGTTCTTCCACACAGCAGCTTAGTAGTTGACCTCGGTTTGTGATTAGAAAACAGGTTTGCATTTGTTTGTTTGATAGAGTACATATAAATATACCCAATAGTGTATAGTGGATACATAGTAGAGAATAGTGAACATGGAATACATAGTACACACTAGTGAACAGTGTGTGTGGTATACACAGCGTCCCCAGTCACCTGTCACCCTGGGAGTGGGTTTGTACGGGGCCGGCTGCGGGTGTGACTCTGGCCCAGGTCCCGTGGGTGGTGTCTGGGCCT
The DNA here is from genome assembly GCA_900323295.1 of Molva molva. NCBI lineage: Eukaryota > Metazoa > Chordata > Actinopteri > Gadiformes > Lotidae > Molva > Molva molva. The sequence goes on from OOFG01059971.1 coordinate 2,977, forward strand.
CGGCCGGGCCCAGCTCTGCTTGGGTGAAGCGCTCCACCACGTCCCCGTGCTGGGTGTAGCATTCCTTGCAGCAGCGCTCCTTCTTCCCGCTGCGCTTGGTCGTCACAAAGTTGTTGCTGCAGTAGTAGCAGAAGATGCGACCGCACAACCTGCAGAACATGTTTATGCTCAGTCTTGTGGTGTTTTGGAACAGCGCCCCCAGAGTAAGATACCAAGCCTGACTAGGTTGAGACTTTGTTACTTAAAGATAAACTTTGTACAAAGGGACAGATTACGTCTGTTAATAAGAGTTAAATAAGGCTCCTATAATGACTTTTAGGGACGAAATAGTGCATGGTAAACAAATCTCTGTCTCTCTTTCTGTTTATCATGACCTTTACGGTCAATCAGAGTAGCAACATTTGCTAACAAATAGTAAATATGTGCTAAATCGTCTCAACAATTTGCCTAGTATGGGTAAATTGCAGAATATTTTGGAACTTTGTGTATTCAGCTTGAAACAGCTAGATGCTCAATACTATTCAAGATGGTTTATTGTCATATACACAACAATTACAGATGCAGTCGCTGGCAATGAAATTCTTAAGTCTCAGGCTCCTTCACTAGCCAATTTAGTGAAGGAGTTTAACAGAAAATTTTCCCAGCTACCCTGACCAACACACCTTTCTGACCACTGGGGACACGCTGGAACAACCTACACTCAGAATCTCTCGCTAATCTCTGCAGGCGAGCAAAGACACAAGCAACTCCAGCATTAACTCCACACGTAGTTGCCTAGATCATCTACTGGCTTCTACCAAAGTGACCCCTGGAGAGGGCCCCCGGTGCCCACCTGCAGTGGTGTCTGCGCAGGTACCAGGTGAAGTGACCCTGGCAGTCCAGACAGTGGGTGGCTTCTTTATCCACCAGCCACCAGCGCTCCTCTGCCCGCAGCTTCTGCTCAAACTCCAGCGCGTCCGACTTCTGCCACAAAGCGTCCTTGTCCCTGCACACATAGAAATGCAGAGGAACATATTTAGGGTGATTTTTGAAGTAATGCAAAACCCTTTTTGTTGATCTAAAAAAAATATCAACAATTATATATATATTTATACAATATATATATTTTAGTAGTGGTAGTCTAGTAGCCATAAGCCTCAACCCTGACTGCTTTAATTATAGGTCTCTGTGTTCATTATAAGTAGAATTGGATAAAATATTCAGTTAAAATGACAAAATAACACAAACATTATTATTGAGACTGGTGAAGCCAACGATGAAAAGAAAATCAGCCTATTGTACTATTGTACTCTCTCTCTCTCTCTCTCTCTCCCGCTCTCTGATTTAAGTCTCTCTTTTTTGACATTCTCCTCCCTACCAGTTTGTCAAGTGTGGCTACCAGCAGTGCCAGGGCCTTTGAAAAAGAACACGAGACATCCCCCTCGCTATGAGCAACCATTAGGGGAATAATGGCCTGCCGGTCTGCCAGGCCTGCCACACCAAACCAATCACCAACCTTTGAAGAGGATATACAAAACAAATGAACCGCAACCTTGCGGCTTATTTGTTTTGTAGGTCAGATGTAAGATTCAAGAGTTATAATTGGAGTGCAACTTGTTTAAAATGGCATAGCCATCCATCAGCTATTAGTGATTGTGATGCGCTGGGAGAATATCCCTTGACTGCGGATGCCGCTCTATAAGTCAATTAAGATTTCTGACTATTTATGGCATCTCTTTTGCGATTGGTTCGCCTTGCTCTCTTTACAAATCTCAAACCTACATATATATATATACATATTTTTTAGTTTCATCCCGCCCATAAAGCTGAGCGCACTTGAGGAGTTCGATGAGGCGCTCCTCCAGGGTGCTCTTGGTTATGCTGAGGTCGTCAATCTCATCTGTCATCTTCTGGTAATCGCTCTGCTTCTCAGCCTCCGTCTTCTCCAGCCGCTCCTTCAGCTCCTCCGAGATGATTCGCAAGGCCGTGAGTGCATCCTCAGTCCTGGCGTGGGAGACGGAATGTTAGGGAACCAATGGTGACCGTGTGTGGTTATGACTCAGGTGTGGCCACGGACAGGTAAACACACCTGCTGACCGACTCCCTCAGCTGCTGGATCTCACACTCGTCGTGGCACATGGTAGCCTCACATTTAGTGATGTGGGAATCCTTCTCCCCCATGAGGTGAGCATGTTGCTCATTCACAGCCTTCATTAAAACAAAACAATTTGAAGCATTTCAAACTGAATTTAAATAGTGTTGTTGGATCATGCATTGTAGATGATTATTGTGGAATACACTGACCTCTAGTTCAGACACATTTCCCTTCAGCCTGGACACCGTCTCCAACTCTGAGTGTAACTGGGCTTTGACTGCAGTCAGCTGTTCATTCACACTCTGAATGAAAAGACAAAAAAACGAAAAGTCACAACCAATGCACAATGGATCCATGCAAACTCAATTGGAACCCGAGCGCATGCATGATTGTATTGCAGCTCAGCTTCACTCGCCTTCAGTTGATTTTGATGACTCATGCTCTCGGAGCTGATTTGGAACCTGACGGCGTCCATCTCCTCGCGGCTGGCGTGCTGAAGGGTCTGCACTTGACCCTTGGCCTTCCCCAGCTGCTCCTGGAGCTCCACGACAGCCCGCGGCAGGTTCTCCGCCTGGCTCAGCCCTTCTCTCAGGCTGGTGTTTTCCTGGCGCAGGGCAGCTAGGCAGGCCTCCAGTCTCTCCACCTCTCTGGTGGCTCCATCCTGCAGCTCTTCAATCTTGGCCGCCTCCTTGGTCCAGCGCTCCCTGGCCTCCTCCTTCTCTGCGGTCAGCCTACAGATGGTCATCCCCAGCTCGGCCATCTCGGTGTTGGCCCTGTGGACACCTTCCCGTGTCTCGCCGTTCTCAAGGCCCAGCCTCTCGTTCTCTGCCTTGAGTGTCGCAAGCTCTTGTCGCGCTGCAGCGGATGAAGTGGACAACTCTGCGTGAGTGGCGGCCTGGCGGTCCTGCTCTTCGATCAGCGCCTCTTCCTTCTGTTTGCAACCGAGTAGCTCAGCCACGTGGCTCTGATTAAGGGCCTCCGTTTGAGCTTGGAGCTGCTCAGTGAGACTCATGAACTCGGCTCTTTGGCCCTCCGTCACCTCCAGTTTTGTTTGACACTTGAGGTTCTCCTCTCCGGCCCTCTGTAGCTGTACCCTAAGATCGAGGACCTCTGCTTGGAGCCTGGACACGTCTTTCATGTTCACTTCAAGCTGGCCCTCGACCAACACCAGTTTCTCTGCCACGTCCTGGTTCTCCCTGGCATGCAGGCTGCATCTCTCCAGCTGAGATTCCTCCACAGCCTGTTTCTCTGTGCTTAGTCTCTCAATCACTTCACTTTGTCTAGCTAAGGCTGCTTCTGCTTTTGCTTTAGCTTTCTTCAGCTCCTTCTCCCTGTTCTCCTTCGTTTTCACTTTGGTCTGGAGCTCTTTAAGGTCACTCTCCTTACTCTCCAGCTGGGCCTCCTTGGCTCTCACCTGCTCTTGGAGAGCAGCTTCATTCTTGCGTGACGTTCCAAGGCTCTTCTCCAACTCTCCGATCTGTCCATTGAATGACTTCAGCTCTGCCTGCATGGAGCTGAGGGCTGCACTCACAGTGGCCCGGTCCTCTCGCAGAGCTTGGTTCTCCTGCTCCAGACGTTTGGAGGTCGTCTCAGAGAGCTGCGCCGCCATGGCCGCCCGCTGCAGACTCTCGTCCAGCGAGCGATTTTCCTGACGCAACCTCTTCTCTTTATCATCCACGGTCACCTTGGCGTCATCCAGTTGGCTTCTGAGTTGTTTATCAGAGGCCCTTAAAGAAGCCAACTCGGCCTCCAGTGCCACCCTGTTTGCCACCATTTCCTTTTTGAGTTCCTCGTTCCTCTTCACTGTGGACAGGAGCTTCTCGTTGAGCTCCATTAGGTTGGTGCACTGTGTCTTGTAGTCTTCCGTCTTCTTGGAATGCTCCTTCACACTTGTCACCAGTTCAGAGTTACCGATGGTTAGGCTGTCTCTTTCCAGGGTTAGGCTGTCCTTCTCAGATTCCAGCCGTTGAAGAGTTTTGCTGCTGGAAGTCAGTTCTGTCTCTTTAATCTTTAGCAGTTCCTTTATTGTATTGACCTCTCCTTCCAAAGACTCCTTTAGGACAATTGTGCTCTGCCGAGAAGTCTCTTCATCAGCTGTTGCTCTTTGTTTGACTTCCACTACCTGCCTATCTTTCTCCTCAAGCAATTTTTGGAGATCCTCAAGTTTTCTTTGCAAATTGCTGGCCTCATTATCTCTCAAGGCCAAGTTTTCAGCCAAGCTTTCTGTGGTATTGCACTCTTCCAGCACTCTCGCCTTTAATTTAGCTTTCTCCTCAGACGAAGACATTACTAACTCTCCAAGTTTGACCTCTCTGTCTTTCAGGGCTACATCTTTGACCTTTAGCTCCTCCTCTAATCTTTCTACCTGCCTTTTCTTGTCCTCCATATCAGAGACAGCCTCCATCTTCCCGCTCTCAGCCTCTTTTAATCTGTCCAGCAGTTCATGTATCTTTTGCGCTGAATCAAAGTGACTGGTCGCCTGCTGGCCCTTCTCATTAAGCACGCCATCCAACTTGGCCAGAAGCTCCATGTTCTTCCCCTCGGCAACTGCTAATTTATCCAGGAGCAGGTGTTGCTCAGCTTCTCTGGCTCGGTCCACACTCTTGAGTACCTCCAACTCTCTGGAAAGGGTCTCTTCTCTACCTTCCAGAGCCTTGAGTGCTGCCTGCAGGCTCCGGTGGTCCTCCTGGGCCGCTAGAGACACATCCAGCTGCCTCTGGAGCTCCACCACCACCCCCCTGAGCTCACCGGCCTCTTCCCCTAGCTGCTGCACTCTACTCAAGAGCCCTTGCTGCCTCAGCTCTGACTGGTCCAGCTCCAGGCGAAGATTCTCCACTGCACTCGCGTCTTCACCGCAGGAAGCCAGAGACTCATTCAGCTCACTCAACAGGCCCTGGCCATAATCAGGGCTCAAGGGGAGCTCGTGTGCTTGCTGAATGGTTGCAAGATGCATAGGGTGGGGGGAGGAAGAGGAGTGAGTGAATGAGAAATACACATAGGAGAAACATTTCACATCAGGATTACTATGGTGTATAAAGTTAACACAGTAATATTAGTTCTCTATGAGTAAAATCATAATAATAACAATAGCGGGTTGCTGAAAGCATGAGACAATGGGCACCATGCAAGAACACACGCGTATATTTCTCTTAACTTGATCGTACTTTTGTGCGTACATACAACTCGTACGAGTGTGCCACGTAAGATTACACATGTGCGGTCATGAGAATCTAAAGTAGCATATACCATGCTCCAAAACCGGAATATAAGGAGCCGTTCCGCACCATTACTGCAGAAGCGCCATTCATTAAAAATGGCACCTGGCCAAGAATAACGAGTGCAGAGCTTTAAGTCCTCCTCTCGGAAATTTATAAAGAAAACACATAATACTTAACTGCATCAGTAGTGGCATCGCCTACTAAACGTTGGCGATGGAACCTTATTTTAAATCTGTGCGTACAAGTGCTTCCTGCATGAGAGCCGATGTGTGGGTTACCTGTGAGTAGGTGCTGGCCAGACTGTTAATGCTGGAGCTTCGGCTCGGAGGTTTCCACATGTGGCCTGGTGAGTTTGGCATACCGAGTGTCCTCCTGATTAGATGGTAACAGATACATGTGGTTTTAAACACACGCCTTGTGCACAAATCATTGATATAATAGTCTACACAGAGAAGCTTTGACAAGAAGTGTTTTTAATTTGTTACATGGTTTTGAGACTGTAGTACACATTTAGTGTTTATCAGAAACCAAACCTTGCAAAGGTGGGCCATGATGCATCAAGGTCATGACCTCTGGATGCCACATCAAACTGGACTTCATTGAGCTCGTACAGGTGGCTGATGATATCGACACTAAGGTGGGGCTTTACAAGAGGACTGCGGGCATAGTACCAGTCACTATGGAGGAAGTGAAAGACAGACATTGGCCGAGGCAAGCTGGACAGAACATGAATTCACACACTTGTAGATATATTAATTGTATAGTCATCTCAAGGAATTAGTTCCACTAACTGGATAACACTCTCAGTAATTATAGTACTGGGGGAATTTCTGTAAAACACCAGAGCAGAAGAGAATCTATGGTTAAAGTATAGAAAGGGAAATTACCTTTCCCAGAAACACAACTAAGCTGTTGGCTTCCAATGTGTGATCTGTTAAATGTGGTTATTTATTTATCATACTCATCCCAGTCCTTTTATGCAACACTATTCTTTTTCTCACGATGATTTGCATGTACTAATACGATTTCTTAAAGGTTTTAACACCTGTGTTTTTGAGTGTTTTTTCGGCTTATTTATATTTTTTTACATTTTCGGTCATTGATCATTTCAGTTACTTTCATCTCTTACAGTGTCCTCATGAATGTACAAAGCATTAAGCCCTATACCCATCTGTGTCTTACCCATTCGGAAATTAAATATCTCTGAGGCAAGAAACATTAACCAAGACACTGTACTGCATGCTCACTAGCAGCATGCGCACGGCAAACTCCAACAGACCCCCGACACCCCCCACCATCTCCGCCTGTCACAACGTCCCAAGAAGTTGGCAAAGGACAGAAAGTATTCCTTTAATAGAATAATTCTGAGCATGGCATAACTCCAAGGTCTACCTGGTGGTCCTCTGGTTCATTAAGCACTGTTGCAGCGTGTCGGCCAGGCGTTGATGTACAAGAGAGTAGCGGATAAAGGCCCTTCCCTTCCCCAGAGATGTCTTCAGCTGTCAGGAGAACAGTCAGGATAACAGCTTTTTATTCATTTATGTATAACACACATTTCTATGCGTAATATTTTCTTGGAATACCATATTGAACAACACTCTTTAAGAATTTAACTGTTAACAGTTTGCCCTGGGCACGTCATATCTTCTGACGGAAATGTGGACTTTCATACATCATTCAACTGAGGACTTTCCTGAAATAGATATCCCTGTGGCCAATACCTCTCAAGAACATCTACTGTAAAAGCACAAAGGCCAAAACTATGATTGAAATAGTAATGGTAGAATGGCAATACATATGCAAATAAATAGTGATGCATCTTGATAAAGAACAACAAGATAACAAAACAAAAACAGATGGAAAATATCACCTGGATACCTCAGAGATGGATTTGACGAAGCGGATGCCATCATTGGCTCCTTTGATCTTAGCGAGACAGTCACTGAAGAAGTCCCAGTAGTCCTTTCTGGTGCCCAGTAACGTAGTCTTCTCCTTCTGATCAAACTGAATGAGAGACGGTCAGGGGAAGCTCAAACATCAAACCCTTTTTTCATTCAGACAGAAATGCCATGTTGACAAGGTAAACAAGCTCTTGGTTTATTACATTTTGATTCAATATCCCAACTATGATGTAATCCAAGTGTCTGATTAAATATTCAGGGGGTCCGTGAGACATGGTACAATGCATAAATCTCACCTGCAACAAATATTCTAGTTTGTAGGAGAATTTGTGCAGGTTGGTACTGTCATCTGTGATTGGCTCTCCAGTTTCTCGGTACTCCTTGGCAAGCTCTGCCACAGCCTCTGTTTTTTAGGAAACACGAGTAGAAAACATGAATTCTGAAAGCTAACCAAACCAAAACCAAATCTAAAGAGTTGAATAGGCTTTAAAATAATAACACATAATTAAATACCTCAAATTAGACACAACTTTCTCTGTTTATCTATATGTTGACATTTCTACATAGCCAGCTTTAAGAAAAACATTGACTCACTGCTGATGGCATGTCAGAAATGAAAGGAAGGTGGTAAACAACTAACTTTGCAGTGTTTGCATTGCAAATATTGATTTAATAAGCTTTGTATAATGTCCAGACCACTTTGTTTCTGATTATAATCTCTTTGATTATTGTCATTTCTCCTTTTTTTTAAATATTTGAATGATTGTCCTTTGGATGTTTTTACATTTCTCCCTTTGCAAAGCAGTATGAATAGCCTTGTATTTGAATGGTACTATATAAATAAACTTGTCTTGCCTTACTACATATACTTCCAATTAAAAAAGAAACCAAGTATTATCAACACAAACACAACATTAATAGCCACACATATCACATTATCAGAAGGATTTACAGGAATGCCTACACATGAGTCACTTGCCTCTTATCCAACGTAAAAGCTGGAAGGACACATAGCCTGGGCGCGTCCTAAAGGTCAAGCCTGTGTCTCGTTGCATCGCTAAAGAATCTATCTATGGCCACACCCTGGCCGGCTCGAGGTTGCTGGGGAGTCAGACCCAGCTATCAGGAAGCTCAGGCAGGCAGGTCAAGCAGAGAGCTAATTCTCTGTATAGTAAGGCTAAGATCTTTGTGGCGCCATGGCGAACATCTCCAACTCTTGACATTCATTCCCCTCTGTCACATCATGCCTGCAGCAGACTACTATCTACCACCAGCCCACCCCATTCACTCTCACTCTACGCATTGTTGTATGCAGCACGCACGCACACACACACACACACAGACACACACAGGTCAAAGCTGGCGTACCATGCAGATCTCTGATAATCCTCTGTAGCTGATTCTCCCCGACCACCGCCCCAGCAGCCATGGCCTCACCGCTGTCTCCGTGGCAACGGGGGTCACAGGGTCACTGTACACTGTGCTGAATCAGAGAATCAAAGGGGGGACAGGGACAAAGGAGCGGCATGAATGGTCAAACAGTATATCCTGCGTACTTGTGGGCCACAAAATTAGTGCTCTTCCTGAGCTTGCACCCTGGGGTGACTCTGATGGGCAGTTCTAACAAGGCTCTACAGCATTTTGTGTCAAGGCAATAGACAATTGTGTTCATTCACCTCAGCTGTAAAAAAAAAAAGTTAGCATATAGGTGCAGCTGAAATGGTATGGCAATATAGTGTTCGATAACTAAATAGAATGCTCGGTTATGACCAATACTTTTTCAGTTTACATGGAGAACTGAGGTTATGAGGCAGTAATACATCCTCAAGGATTGTGATATTTTGTCATCAACTTGCCTACGTAGTACGTACTACATGCTTTGTCATCATTTTTTCAAATCGAGGCTCCTCACTTAACCATGTACACTTTTTTTGTTTAAGGAAACACCTTTTGAAACTGGCTATGTTTTTGAACTAATACTTTGAACAATTCACGTATTTCATTGATTATTTGTATGTAATAGGGCCAACAGTGTTCACTTTGGGCATTACCAACTCATTTTGTAGATTTAGAAGTAGGCCTACTTGAGGCATTTTGATACGAGCTAATACTGAAGAAACATTTTCTTTAACAAACTTTAAAAGCTCTCCTCTTTTCTCATTGTTCTCTATTGACGATGCGGTCCATATGGCATAGCCTCTATTCCCCCTTCTTGAACATAGTGAGGTACTATTTAAAGGCGCCGCAAAGGAAAGATTAGTGCAGGAGTTACTATGGAATACACGGTTAACTAATGATAAAGACATTTCCAAGAGTTGTCGTATTATTGAATCAATAGCATTGTCAAATCATATCCTTTCAGCATTCGAAAGTAAAAAAAACCATAGCATTACGTATTACAACATTAGCGCTACATTGTAATAATAGTTAGACCAACATGACAGGCTTGAATTGTGTTATTATTTGTTAGATAAAGACGCTCCTAATTTAAATAATTTGGTTACAATATAAAGTTAAACAACAACTTTGACATACTTTTAAGATCGACACATCCATAACAACCCATATATTATGCGTATATTAACGTGCTGTGTATTTGTCGCAGAAATGTGCTGATTGACATTGTGCCATCCACTAAGGATGCACTACTTCATTTGACTTCAAATCGTATTGAGGTTGGGAGGCGGGACCACTGATGTGGGGGCCATAGTGTGGTTGTAGTTGCAGGGTAAACAGTAACGTCACGTGACAAACACTGATACTGTTTTTTTTTTCTTCTTCCACCCTATTAATTTCTTAAAAACGGGGTCTGAACGCAAAACATGAAATAAATTGTGTCAAACAGCGTTATGCTTCTATTAGGTTTCATAGAACATTAGAATCCAAAATAATATAATATTAATAATAATAATACAAATTAAAAAAAGGCAAAACATTACTAGCAGGCCTTCTACAACTCTTGCTCATACTACTAATATTAATATTAATACAAAAAAAAAAGTTATTATTGATGATGATGATTATAATAATAATAATTTAAAAATTATAACAAAATATATTATAATAATAATGAAATAATAATAATAGTGATGATAATAATGGAATTAGTTAGTTAAGTTGTGTTGGTGAAAATGTTTTTTTGGTCATTTTTTAGTAATAAATCGTGAAATGATTTTTCATTATGGGAGTTTGAAATTGCCACAGCGTTTCTCATGAGGGACATGGCATAACAAGGTTATCATTAGCCTAGGTTATGATACATTTACGTTAATTTAGGATTTTACAGTACTACAACTCTCTTGAGTAATCTGCAAATGGCGGAGTATAGCCGACAAAAAATGCCATGATGCATTCCGACAAGCCCTGATAGACCCTGGTACTCTATTCGTTGAGATGCTTATCTCAGGAATCCAGATAGTCTTATCTAACTCCATAGGAAATGGTTCTAACCATCTGTACCTGTTCTACTGTAAAAAGAATTGTCAATATTTGGGTACTTTGGGTCCTCTACACACACCTCACATTGAACACATTGAACGGGAAATGCTGCGTTTGCTTACAATCAATACTTTGATAATATAAGATGGGGCTTCCTTACTAGGTGTATTAAAAAAGGAACCAAGAATCACCTCACCTCAATCATCACATGTTGTGTTAAAAATAATACCACTTCCTTTCCAGGTGGGAGACAGTCTGACATGCAACACAGAGTGGGCTATTCAGGTATGTTACCGTTACTCCTTATCAACATTTTGACTCAAAACTGTATCATCAGTTTAAAATCCAAGCAACACCAATGCTTTCTTTCCAGAAACAACCATGAATGACTCTTCTAACGACACGGTAGACAAGTTTGACTATGAGTATGAAGATGAGGTTTGTGAGAAAGCCGAGTTGGTCCAATTTGGATCGATAGCAATTCCTGTATTTTTTTCTGTTGTGATCATACTGAGTCTGATAGGCAACATTCTAGTTCTGGCCATTTTGGCCTTGTATGAAAACCTCAAGACTCTTAACAACATCTTGATCCTCAATCTTGCAATCTCTGACCTTTTATTCACTGCCGGACTGCCATTCTGGGCAATCTACCACATCTGGGGTTGGCTCCTGGCAGACATGCTCTGCAACATTGTGAGCTTCATCTTCTACACTGGATTTTATAGCAGTGTTCTATTGCTGACTGTCATAACCCTCCACCGGTATCTGGCCGTGGTCCACCCTCTGTTCAAGCAAGGTGGTCAGAAAGTCGGCTATGCAGTTGCTGTGTCGATCACTGTGTGGCTGGTCAGTATAGGGGCAGCCATGCCTTCGATGCTCTTCAGCACTGTCATCCTTCTCCCCCACAGAAACGGGACAACCTACGCTTGCCAATACAAAGATACCACATGGACAAATGTGAGCACCTATCAACAGAACTTTATTTTCTTTGCTGCTTTTGCAGTCATGACTTTCTGCTATGTGAGGATCATGAGGACGATCAGGAGAACAAGGTCCCACAGGAAATACAGAACGTTGAAATTGATTTTCTGTATTGTGGCTGTGTTTTTCCTTGGTTGGATACCATACAATGTGGTCATTTTTCTGAGAAGGTTATCTCATCACTTGGTTCCACCATTCGATGATTGTGATGTGAGCACTGGGCTTGATTATGCATTCTTTGTGTGCAGACTTATTGCGTTCTCCCATTGTTGTCTCAACCCAGTGTTTTACGCATTTGTCGGCGTAAAGTTTAGGACGCATCTAAATTCCCTCTTGTATCGGAAGTCCTGTCATCAAAATAAAGTAGAAGAGGCATCCAATCCATTCATTTAAATAGATAAATGCTCTTTAAATACTGTTTGATAAATGTTGATTTCAATCTCACTGATTAATATTCATGTGTGAAAACTAATAATAATACTATTATTATTAGTATATTATAATAATAATACTGTACTAGGACACAATTATTTCTTTAATGAAACTGAATACACATCAGTCATAAACACATGATGAATCAAAATGCATGTGACTGATTGTTCATTGTAGATTTGATTTGATTTGATACAGGCATTTGCTTTTGTTTCCAACGATAATATTTACAATTATTCATGCCTATATTGTGTTGCCGTACATTTGGAATTCATGTTGCCTGCATTTTGAAGATTACTTGGAATGATAGAGGGGCTTAATCTTTTAATAAATATGTAATATATTGTCTATAATGTAAGCATCATTATGTACTTTAATTCGTTTTTAAGTTAGGGGACTTGAGGACTGCATGGGATGTGTGAACATATATTCATATCATAAAAATACATTTTAAGACCCTGTTCCTATTAAAAAAGTATATATAGATATAGATATAGATATATAGATATATATTTAATGCCATCTCTTGCCGTTTCCTCAAACTTTACTTAACTATTTTGAAAATATGCTTTTTTGATGAGATTGGTGGGAAACCTGTGTTATTGACCCCATGGTTAACCTCAGAAACAACAGCACTATTCTCGGGAAGCAGTCACATTTGAAACAATCTAGACATGCATGTGTGGTTCAAGCAGGTGCACAAAAAAGTACACAAGTTATTCAATGCAAGTTGTTAGGCAGTTGAAAATAAAGGAAGCATGAACATAGATTAAATGGAAATTAAGATATGAGACTTATATCGAACAAATACTACAGTGATTACAACAGCGGGTACAAGCGGCTGAAATTAGTTTTCTCAGGAGGGTGGCTGGCGTATCCCTTAGAGATAGGGTGAGAAGCTCAGCCATCCGTGAGGAACTCGGAGTAGAGCCGCTGCTCCTTTGCGTAGAAAGGCGTCAGTTGAGGTAGTTTGGGCATCTGGTAAGGATGCCCCCTGGGCGCCTCCTTAGGGAGGTGTTTCAGGCACGTCCAGTGGGGAGGAGGCCTCGGGGAAAACCCAGGACTAGGTGGAGAGATTATATCTCCACACTGGCCTGGGAACGCCTCAGGATCCCCCCGTCAAAGCTGGTCAATGTGGCCCGGGTAGGGGAAGTCTGGGGTCCCCTGCTGGACCTGCTGCCCCCGCGACCCGACCCCGGATAAGCGGGTGAAGATGAGAGATGAGACTACAGTGATTTATTGAGTACATTTCAGATGCACTACTTGCTCAAGGTTTGTATTAGGATTTCAGTACCACAGAAGTCCAACAGAGGACACCCAGCTAACACAGGACGTTGTCATAAAGTCGCAGCAAGGTAATATTTGACATTACCTTCTGGCCACGTCATCACAACGTCGCAGTATGTGACATTACCTTCTGAAGACTTCCTAGCGACGTTATCTAATTATGTAGCCAGAAGGCCTAACAATTGTGACTAAATTGTGTTTTGTACTGGCGCAGTTATGCCTACTAAAGTTTTTCCCTTTGTGGAAGACAATATGCAAACCCCCTATTGCAACTCAGCCCCAGAATGTCAAACATCATATTGTCATAAATTTTCCCATCTGGAGAGATTTAACAAATAATTTACTTCACTGAACTTGGAATTTCATTTAGTCTTTCATTCTTTACTAGCAACAAAGTACAAAGACAATCAGTTGATGATGTGCAACATTATAAACATAAGTGAAAAAGCTGAGATTTTAAGGGTAAATATAAAGCAAGTAGGTGTGTAGTGTGGGCGTAGCTGAGGTAGGTGGAGGTGAGGTAGTTGTATGTGTGGTAGTGCAGGAGAGTGCAGTTGTTAGTGCAAATGTAGAGATGATGCAGCGGTAGAAGTTGGTCATGATCTGAGGAGACAAGGGGGCCTTTTTCTGTCTCCTCAGGAAGAGGAGACGGTTCACAGAGATGTGAACACCCAGGAACTTGAAATTGGAGACAAGAGACAAATTAGCACACGCATTTTAGATTTTATTAAGTATTCACAGTGTAACTGTGGATACCTATTGTTATTGTGGGGTTTGGGTATTATTATTTTTATTTGGGAGCGCCCATATCTCAGGGGTGGAATGGTAAAAGGTTTTGAAATTTCTCCACCATAGTTGTATCCCGGAAGAGCAGGTCTCCAAAAAGTTTGGTGCCGAAATTCCGATAAGTGGCACTATCATTCGCGGGCATATCCGCCCGATAGATTAAAATTTCTGGAACTTGGTGTACATGCCTTATTTCTCATGCTGAACATTTCTGCCGTTTGGATCCATAATGTCCGTCAGGATAGATTTTGCTGTACAGTGACATTTTCGGAAAACCAAAAGTCAAAATGACCCAAAATTTGGTCCACAGGATCTATGGACTTGTCTGTGGGTACCTATTGTTATTGTGGGGTTTGGGTATTATTATTCCAGATTGGTAATGCTTATAGCTCAGCCCCTGATTGCACAATCGTTTTCAAATTTGTCCACAACATTTGTATTCCCGGTAAGCAGGTCCTCAAAATGTTTGGTGCCGAAATTCCCACAGATAGCGCTATAATTCGGGGTCAAAGTTTAATGCTCGGCATATCCTCCCCAATTACAGAACAATTCTAAAACTTGGTGTACATGCCTTATTTCTCATGCTGAACAATTTTGCCATTTGGACCCATAATGTCCGTCATGATAGATTTAGCTGTACAGTGATATTTTCGGAAAAACGTTCAAAATTTTCACTGAATCTACCAAAAGTCAAAATGACCCAAAGTCTGGTCCACATGATCTATGGACTTGTCTGATCTTAAATTTAGCAACGATTTTTGATAACAAAGAAAATGGCCGACTTATGGCAAATTCAAAATATGTTAATTTAGCGAACAATATTCTATCAACCACAAGTCAGCTTCAGAAAGTAGCAGAAACTTGAAACTTGCCATGCACATTGAGGGCACCTCCCTTAACATGTGAAAAAGGTTTGGTGTCGATATCTCATTCCATGACGTCACAGTGTAAATTACAGTAATTGCTCTTAAGCGTAATGTACCACTTCGCCAGCAGGTGACACAGAATCACACGTAAACGGCATCTACTTTAGAAACATGGTTGGTGATTATTTTGATACGTTTACTTCCGGTAAACCAGTTTATAAGGCATACAAATGCAATTTTACCATACCTACCAAGCTCACTATATCTGCCACGTATGGAAGACTGCTCCTTCTCAAAATATAATGTAATTTACCCCTGACAATATACATGTCCATGTAGTGTAGTGGTACAGCGTTGGCCACATGGACATTGGGTCGCTGGTTAGAGTCTGACCTCGACTAAACATATTGTGAGACATGGCATGAAATCAAACAATGTTTACTGTACAAAACCCGCGATTCGCTGGAAAATGGCGGCCGCTGGGATAGGCGGTGCATGGGCTGTGAATACCTCTGGGACTGCTTGCAGTCCTAGTTAATATTAGTTTTATAGCAGCATTAAGTTGTTTAATATATTATATAGTGTAGTTGTTTCTGATACAGTAGTTCTTGTTAAGTTTAGTATTTTAGTATAGGTTTTTGTATTTTATAACGTAGCTTAGCATAGGGTTTAACTTTAAGATTAGTGTTTTGTATATTTAGTAGGAGTGACCTCGAATCATCGATGGAAAGACATTAAGTCAACATCGTCTTTAGTAGTCTAATCGTGTCAGGAAAATGTGTAACAGTGGGACATTAATTAAGGGGGATGGTGTGCAAAATTAGTCATACCACAACATTGATTGGCTTCTAGAAGGAAAAGCCTGTAAGTTATAGAATGCTAATTTTGTGGGGGTGGGGGATTGACTCAGTCTTCTATGTGCAATTTGCTGTGTTATGTTTCTCTTTCAATAAATGTCCTTATTGTTTGTTTAATAACCCATTTGTGCTATGGCAGTGGCACTATCCAACAATTTTCTCAGCCTACACATTTTAGGCTGTAGGTCTAGTAGGTTACACAATGTCAGGAAAATAAATTCTAAAGTTTGACAGCATTTCGAAACCATTAAAGATTATCCAAAAAGTCCAATGCAAACTTTTTCAACAGCAGCTGTCATATCATACCACTGGCGCAAATTATTTTCCATCGGAACTTGGTGGTGCATTTTCGCTGTTCTGCTAAATTCAATGGTTCCGCATTTGTTTTATATGCTGAAACACATAATTAAGATGTATTTTAAATTTGTAATCAGTCAAACGCTTCCATCAAACGCTGTAGTATATTAGGCTAATAGTAGCGGTTATTTTTATGTCAAATTAAATGCAGATGCTGACATGAATCAACTTCGTCGTAATTTTGTGAATAATGTATTTGTTGGTAGAGGCGGTTGGTCATTTTGTGGAGGCGCTGCGCCTCGCCTATAGACAGTTGGGGAAAACCCTGATATGCCAATTGATTACCTTCAAGCGTTTAAACCATAAAAAATATTAGTCGATATTTGGCGGTGGGTTTGGCCTGACGAATTGAGAGTTGCAGCACCATCTTGGGAAAAGGTTACTAGCACTACATGAAGCAGGATTAGATTACTTGGTCCCCGACCCATCCCCTGGAATATGTAAAGTACTGTGCTATTGATGACCTCTTAAAGGTGATGCACTCCAATCTCCCATCACATCTCGGTTGCTTTAAAAACACCAATAACTTCGGAGACATCCATCAAACCAAAACAATTATGGAAGCCATTACAGACAAGGCGCCAAACAACGCTGTAATTAGGCATGATGGACGCTGTTGTGAGGTAGTAGATGTGACAAGAGATGCATGGCTGTGTTATGCATTTGAGAGCCCTTCACCAATGTTCACAGAGCCATGCAAATCAGCACAGATTGGGATGGCCCACAGATGTCTTCTGTCTCCCATGCTCAAAACTGTAAGCACAATCTCATAGAAGACCATAGCTTAACCATCCTTAACGGTTGTGTCCATGAATAGAACACTGAACACAAACAGAAGACTCCACTACCGATCAGTCATGTAGGCTTACTTTCCAAAAGTGTTCACCAATAGCAGCTTCTCTATTGTCTTTTCAGGTAGGATCACTGCGGAGAGTAGGGGATCCAATCTGGCAGAGGTGGTGAGAAGGATGATGCAGAAAGTGGCAGGACTGGAGGTCTGGACAGAGTTCAGTAAAAGACCACTGAATGGTTTCAGATCTTCATACAAAATGTAAGAAAAGACATGAACAACCAAAGTAAACACAAAATAAATAAATTAGCATTTAACTTATTGAAGAAAAAAAGTTAATAACTGGTGTAGGGAACCGCTGGATATTTCATTTCAATGACTTTACAGTTTACAGTTAATTAGTAAATTTGTGTAGAACTCTGAAGTATGCCTCCCTATTGCTCCCACAACATTAATGGAGATGCCGCAATGAAAGCTATGCCAGGGGTGAAACTTTGAAACATGCACCTGGACAACTGAAGAAAAAAACCAATATAAGCGCATTTAATTTGAAGCAGGCCTAAACCTACCTTTGATGAGGTATTTGCAAAGGTGATAGATCTTTTTAAATTCATGTTTTCAGAGTGATACGCATGTCGGTTGGACTGAATGGAAATGTGTGCTGTGATCAAACTAA
This sequence comes from Molva molva, assembly GCA_900323295.1. Taxonomy (NCBI): domain Eukaryota; kingdom Metazoa; phylum Chordata; class Actinopteri; order Gadiformes; family Lotidae; genus Molva; species Molva molva. The sequence goes on from OOFG01059971.1 coordinate 20,640, forward strand.
ATCAATTAATTGATTTATGCTTAATTGTTTTTGCAGCATATGTGACAATCATTGCTGCAAAATCTTATTTCGTTTTTTCCTTTTCCAGTCCACCTGTACAACCTTTGACCACTCCAGGGACTTGTTTCAATGAATGAAACGTAAGTGGCCTAATATCTAAACATTGCAACATTTCAATTTGCATCATGATTGCACCGATTTTAATACTCTTGTCACACAATTGTTTTTAAAGGTCACGCTTAGGCTACAATACTGTAGCTAAAGTAGGCCTAATATGTAAGTACTGTGGAATGATGTGATGAAATATCATTACAAAAGTATTATCGATTCAATAACAACTGTTGCCCTTGTCTAATTAATCAATTCAATACTGTAGTTTCCCTTCCTAAGCCCCCATGTGTCTCTAACTGTTGAGTATTCTGCCCTGATGATGAGTCAACTCGTCGATCTTAGCATGCTTCAACTGTACTTTAGTCCTCCCAACCTTCATGTTGAACAGGGCCATTAGTTTGTTTGTGAATAGTCTGTAAAAATACAAATAGTGGTCTCAGTGAAGCAGTATAAAACAATACTTCAGGAAAGCTCACTATCAGGATTACCTTACAGTGAGTGTCAACTAAACTATTTAAAAGTTAAAATGATACATGCAAGCTGAAATTCTTACTTGCGTTTGACATCGAGAACACAGACCAATGCCCCGGTCAGGCAGCTGCAGAGGGGGGATGAGTGTTGGAGCCATGAAAATACAACAAATTATTGGCTAGTTAGTGTAATGTGTCAGTGTTATTAAACATGGCTGTCTAGTATTTTATTGGTGATGTGAGCTTACCGTCTCTCGGCCTTTGTTTCTGGAGGTCTGCATGAGGACAAATGTTTGACACTCACTATCTCTCTCTCTTCCATTCTCTTTCAGTTTCCGGTTGCAGACCATCCGGCTGGGGGATGTTCGATCCTGGAACTACTGGGGTCTTGATGTGCAATGGCCTTCCGGTAAGCTGCTACTACAAACTAATTATTAAATCATCTTTACTGAATAAAAATAATGTCTACATGTATAGGTCATATAATTACTGTAGTGACTTTATACAGGCCTATTCAAATCATCTTTTACTGAATAAAAATTCTGTCTACATATATCGGTAATATAATTACTGTAGTGACTTTCTACAGGCCTAATCAAATCATCTTTACTGAATAAAAAGAATGTCTACATGTATAAGTAATTTAATTACTGTAGTGACTTTATACAGGCCTAGTTAAACCTTTTGTTAAACTTAGTTTATCTTTGTTTAGGGTTCTGCCGTTACTCAAAACACAAACCAACGAAAGATATTTTTTTGGGTTAAATGGCAAGCACAGAAAAATGGATCCACTTCAATCTTTTTACGCTAAAGGTCCATGCTGTTATTTCATACACCCTAATTAAGTAGCCTACCCTAATATTGTAAGAATGTTTTAGTTTCATTCAATTAGTATTTTACCTCAGGCCTACTCCATAATCCATGATTTTCACTTATACACACAATTATCCACTTAGTGAAATGGTGATATCATGGTAATAATTAGGCCTACATTAACTATAAATGTATTTATTGGTTTATCTGCATGTACTGTATAGTACAGAACAACCAAGTACTACACTTGGTACACAATCAACTACCATACTTGGTACGCAACCAAGCACTATACAACTCACTACTACACTTGGTACAAATCCAAGTACTACACAAGGTACACAACCCATTACTACACATAGTACTCAACCAAGTACTATACAACAAATGACTACACTTGATACACAACCAAGTACTATACAACAAATTACTACAGTTAATACACAACCAAGTACTAGATCTAGTTCACAATCAAATACCACTGCCGGTACTCAACCAAGTACTATACAACAAATGACTACAGATACAACACAAAGAAGTATTCTACAACAATTGAGTATGATTATTGAACAACCATGTACTATACTTTTTACACAATCAACTGGCACAACCTTAAGGATGCTGTGTAGGCCTATCTATTATATTAGCTTGATTATTTGTTCATGGAGTATACTTGATGGCTATTTTGTCATCAAATAGTGCACATGTGATGTAATGTACATTTTCGATAATGTATTAGCATTTTTGCTCAGGAGTACTACAGAAGGCTTTTTGATACAAAAAAAATATGTTTTAACAAACTTTAAAGCTCTCATTATTCTCATTGTTCTCTATTCACGCCGGTACAGTCCATATGGGTTGCCTCGTAACTAGGGTTAGGGTGCTCCCTCCCTGCTCATTTATCCGCCATTGAAAAGTGTTGCATATGCGCACCTGTAGTGGAGCGATGATTACGCGCTGTTTGCGCGCATGTGATTGACAGGTCAGATGGATACACCGAATCAATCAGGGAAGAGAGGCCCTGGAAGGTCAGAAATGAGCAGGGAGAGGTCAACATCTAAATTGTCTCATGTACAGAGGCAGACGCAGCCAACCAGAACTCATATTCTCACAGAGCATTATACTCATTAATAGCTGATGGATGGATGATGCATTAATAAAAATGACACTCAAAATATAGGCCTAGCTCTTAAATCTACACAATCTATAAAGAACTATTTAAAGTGAAAAAAAACACTAATTTCACGTCACTGATTGCATTTTAGCATCCACTTAGAATGCAGGAGGGACCATTGATACAGGGCAGGAGTGGGGAACCTCAGGCCTCCGGGCCGTATATATTCCCCCCCGGATTAAACGGGCGGATGTCTGTCTTTGAGCCTTTGGTTTTATTTAATTGATTTATTTACACATGAACACAACACGAGCGTAGCTGTCATCGCGTGTCATCACGGCATGTCATCAGTGATTGACAGGTCTTAAAAGCGAGGAGACAGATTTTGGTAAAACGGAACATGGCGAGTAAGAAAAGAAAAGTTGATGCGGAATGTCGTTCTTTCCAAGAGAAATGGACATACGATTACTTCTTTGTGGAAGTGAAAGGCAAGCCCGTGTGCCCGGTTTGTGGGGCCGCGCTGGCTAATCGCGAAGAAGCTGAAACCTCATGCCGAAAACTACTTAACATCAGTATATATATAACCAACAGGAACAGATTATTGAGAGCATTAAAACAATAATATGGATAAAATTCAAAGTGGCTAAAAACATGAAATGAATGGTCATGATATTGGTGTTATTTCAATTAAGTTAAAAAGGCCATAAAAATACGTCGTGAGTCTTAACATTTTCAACAGAGGTTATGTGTTCAATAATTTAGTATGGCCCTTGAGGGATGATATAAAAATCAAAATGGCCCTTGATAGGAAAAAGGGTCCCCACCCCTGATATAGGGGCTATGTGTGATGGTTGTTGCCATGGATGTATCAAAGGTTGTTGTAGGGCAACAGCAGTGTCACTCACGTGACAAAGCACTCTTTTTCACAACCTGTTTATATCTTTAAAAAACTAAATCTGAAAGATGAAATAAAAAATTGAAATATGCTTCTGTAAGGGTCCCCTTAACATTTGATTGCAATAAAACATTAAAATAATAAAATACTCAACCAGCATTAGACCGAGTCTAACTATCAACTACACATTAAGCAACAAGGTATTGTACATATTACTAAACTAAGTGAACAACCAAGTAGCACATCTAGAACACAATCAACTACCACACTCATTACACAACCAAGGACCTTACATATATAACTACACTGAGTACACAACTAAGTACTATACAAACATAATCAAGTTTTACAATTTATTCATGGCTGTTACGGCCACTGCCTGTATGTTGCTGTCTTGTTTTCCTTCTGTTTTCATGTGCAGGTGCCAGTCAATTAACCACTTTACTCATTTACTTCC
>OOFG01059972.1:0-17063 GCA_900323295.1 Molva molva
ACGTGTAAACCAGACGTCCCGACACCTTATTTAAATGCACAGCTGGGATCCCTGCCCAGAGGTTTCCTCCTGTAGCCCTTTGACCCACTTCCACAGCTTCCTTCGCCAGTTTAGAGAACACCATGGATTCGGACGTGAGGCTGTCCGCACCCTCGCCTCCCAGAAACAGATGAGCAATGGATCGTTTCTCAAGGGCCTCTGTGAGGCACTGAATCAGGTCCTCTACTCGTGCCACCAGGTGGTGCTCCTCCCAAGCCTCCGCAGGGATTCTCAGGAGCAACCGCATCCAGGCTGTCTTCAGGACATAAGAGGAGAGCACCGTTCCCCATGCCTCTGCCCCCTGGCTGTCTAGAGCCTGGCCACCAAGGTCCCGGATTGCCTTGACCAGCTGGAGGCACTTGAGATGGCAGGAGCCTCGGGGGACCTGACTCCTTTTCCACCTCAGCAACCTCTGCTCGTGGTGAGGGAAACAGAGAGTCCACAGGTCTTTCCGGTTACAATGTTTCACCGAGAGCGACGCAGTGTCTGTTGGGACAAGGTAGACGCCGTTGCCAAGTAGAAAGACAGGGACCATGCGCACGACTGTGGAAATATGGCAGCAGATGTAGTCTGGCTGTTGAGTAAGGTGCAGCTGCACACATTCGTTGGACAGCGTGATACTAAGTCTGCAGTGTTGCTCATGTGAATAGCGCACAGTGGCTAAGCAGCGCTGCATTGTGTGAAAGAACCAGCGGAGAACTGAAGCCGATATTATCATGTAGACTTTACTCCCCTTCTCACCTCGACCAGATGGGGATTCCTGGGGGCAAGGCCGCAGGAAGGTGTTGGCAAAAGCTGGGTGTCTGCGTACCCATTCTTCATGTAGGGGCACTTCCAGGCAGCCTTTAGGAACGGGACCGGATGTGTCCTTCTCGATAGTATTCAATGTCCTCAAAATGTCCCCCTCTTCCCTGTCCATGTCTTCATACTCCCTCTTGGGGGCATTCTTCTCATGATCATCCTCTCGTATATCGTGCCTGCTCTTGGGCCTCTTGTCTTTTTTCTTCTTGTCATTTTTCTTTCTCTGGACTGAGCATGCAAGTTTCAATTCTCCTTTGGTTTCCTCTTCACCCCTATCGGCATCCTTTTCTCTCTGGTCCTTACGTTTCTCTGCCGCCTCTCCCCCCTCCGGCCCCCAGATGACTCTGGGCTGTAGCTTCAGTCCACTGGGGACTCTCAGTGGGACTAGGATGTCGAAGCAGTCTGGAGAGCCAATCTTGTGCTCCTCATAGGTGCTACCCACCTGGAGGTAGAGGTTGGGTTGGTGGTTAAATGGAGGATAGATTTATTTCTAAAATTATTAAGTAAGGCGATGTACAGTGTGGTTATAAGAATGAGAAGTTGTAAATGGTAGGTAGCTGATCCCGATCCACTATTGACAGGCTCTGAAAATGGATGCAAAATCACTGTTTTCAAAACAAGTCACCTTTATTTTTGTTTAGCCCTGTTTCAAACCTACAGCTTTGCATCTGCTTTGAAATGCAGATGTCTTTGTGTTTCGAACACCACATTGCTATAGGGCTTGTACATCGTGACGTCACATCGCAATGACTTCATTTCGGAAGTATGGGAGCATAGGATTGTTATTGGTAGTAACAAAGCTTTGGTCATTGTTTAGTAATTTATCGTGAAATTATTTGTCATTATCGGCCGACATTGGTGTGTTGGAAAAATTGCCAAAGCGTTTCACATGCAAGAAGTGGCAAAACAAAGTTTTCATTAGCCTAGGTTACGGTATATTGACAATTATTTAGGATTTTACATCACTACATTCCTCTCAAGTCCTCACAAAAATCCCATGATGCATTCTGATGTACAAGCCCTATATCCTTAACTCAAAATAAGAAATCACCTGTAAGAAATCACCCCGGAAAGAAAGGCAGGATTCAGGGGGTGTGGAGGTGCGGCCAGCTCTTATCAGGTCTCCAATCACTTTGGCTACATTGGCTTTGCTGTGGCCCACCATGTGAGGTGAGAGCCGCACCCATCGGTTATAATAGTCCTCCAGAAGCTTCTGTCGAGATGTGTCTGCTCTCAGAAATGTGTCCGTAAGCCTAGCACCTTTTCCTGCCCTTCTCGGATGGGTGGAACAACAGTACCTGCAAGTGAAAAAGAAGTATGAAATAAATGTGTTTGCAAACTATGCAAAGTCAGAGCTGAAATGCTTTGTGATAGTTGAAATTAAATTGACTTGCACTTTTAAAGCAGCTATTTAACTTTGTCACACACAATTATCATGACAGATCATTCATCATTATATGAGGCTATCCATACTGAATACACTTTAAATAACTTTTTCCAACTTTTTTGGATGAAGGACCGAATTTCTTTTACTTAAAGATTAAGAAATGTGGTACTCCGTAAAAGTCAACATTTGAAAGCAGCTTTCTTAAAGAGTTTGCTACTCTTCCAATGAAAACTTAGAATATTTTTTGTTTTCAATTACATGCAGGAGGATAAGCAAACAGTGTGGGTGTTCATTAAAAGTTTGTAGCTACCTGAGGCTGAGGAAGCACAGCGTACTGGCCAGGACAAGCTTGATGAGCAGAAAAAAAATTGAATAGCCTGCTGCATCACAGCAGCCGTCCACTCCTGGTTGGTCCCTGGAAATGTCTGACTTCTGTTCCGAGCTCAGTGTTTGTGTATAGTGGTGAAGGACCACCACAATAGTCCCAAAAAAGATAAAAAGAGGCCAGAAGACCCGGAGATTGCATGTGTAAACGCGTATCATCCTACCCGAGCTAGTTGTCTCCCCTCTTTCCCTGCCTGCCTCATCTTTGACTTTGGTCTGTTTTCAAGCAAACTTGGTTTTGCTCATTGTTTTGGGTTCTGCATTTAGTATGGAAGACTTAAGTTAAGTTGAACTCATGTTAATGTACACAAATAAACACACTGAAAAAACATCTTGTTTTCCATCTGCTCTCCTTTTTCATCAAACGATTCACTACAATAATGTGCTGTTCTGTGCTGTTCTGTGCTGTCTAGCGAGGCTCTACTTGTTTAGCTTACTCAAACGCCTGTGTTCTTTTTTTTCTCATACTCAATCATATCTTATCAGGCTACACACAGACGATTATACATTTACAGACTCACTCAAGGTTGCTTTAACTGTCTTCTTCCAGTCTTTTTCTCATTTGGGTTGACAGTTCATTCCTCTTTCACTCAAATCTTCTTCAAACTGCTGCCTTTCTAACTCTCTCTCTTTCCCCTCTCTCTCTCCTCCTCTCTCTCTGACACATGACATCTCTATGATCTCTATACTACTGCTGGTTGCTAACCAGGAAGTTCCTCATGAGAGAGGAATTTCAACATTGGAGGAAGAGAGCAGAAGGAGGCAGCGTGTACTTTCCAACTCTCCTCCCCCTTTTCTCCTTTAAGAGAAAAAGAGAGAGAGTAAATTCAAGCATCAACTTTTACGCCACAAACATTTTGTGCAGACCCAGTAAACTGTAGCCTACATTTGGTATCAGCCTTTGGAGTAGGGAGGGGCAAGTCAGCTTTTGGTCTTTTTTTTGGGTTTGTTTCATTGAAATTGCGCAGAACAATAACTTTACTGATACATCAAAGCTTTGAAAATAGGTTTGAAAAACCTTTTGTGTGACGTCTTCTATGTGTTTGTGTGTTCATTCATTGGCTTAACCATCACATGTTCAGAATACAGACCATTACATGCATTTGAGTTGTCCAACAAACACAGCTTTGTAAATGACATGACGGGGCAAAGTCTTCCATAACAGAGGAACTAGTCTTTGAGGCTTGTCAGTTGACTTTTTTTTTGGTCCACACTTATCCATTTACTATATCTATATCACATCCTCGTATCCTCGTATGTGTGTGATATTATAATTTCAGGGAATTGTATTTAAGTTTGAAGCTGAATAATCAAGAATGTGGCAAACACTTTGCAGTATAAAAAGAGACGGTTGTTGAGTCTCTTTAACACCATGGAAAAAAAAGGATTAACAAGGGGCAGGAAATCAGTTCATTACTGGTATCTAACCCATCTTTGTTTAACTCATCTTTGTTTGTTTACCCCTCCCACACACTTACTGGAAGTAAATGTAAAGCTTGGCACTTATAGCCCATGAAAAACACCATTGGACAGAATCTACATAGACATGGTTTTCTATGTAGACATGGTTGTCTAAATCCATTTGAGTATTTGTTATATATATATATATATATATATATACATCGCTCATTATAATGCTACGAGAATAAAACTCGTAATGCTACAAGTTTTATTAAATTAAATTAATAACGCATTCCCTCTAGAGCCGTTTGTCCATTCTGGGCTACTGTAGAAACATGGCGGTGCCACATGGCAGGCTCTGTGGAAAGGGTCCAAGGACCCGCTCCCTATGTAGAACAGAAATGCTCATTCTAAGGTTACAAAAACACAACAAGGTCTATTTTCATGGGATTATACACAATTATGTTTTTTTATTATACTATTACTTATTAATATATACTATATTTTCTTTCTGCAAAGTCCATTCCACTAGATGCGTTTAATTTGATTTATTTAGAGGACGCTTTTGTCCAAAGCGACAATAAGTGCATTAAAAAATGAAGATATAACCCAACAAAAAAGTGCAAGAATCAATCAAGTACATGAAATTCATCAAATAAGCCAACTGCTTTAACGGCAAAAATATAGAAACAAAATATGTCACTTTTTTTTTTGCAGTCTGAACCGATGAGAATTACCCTGAGGTGGATGGGTAGGGTTTCAGCTGTCCTGATGTCAGTGGAGAGCTCATTCCACAATTGTGGGGCCAGGACAGCAAACAATAAAGATTTTGTTGAGCAGCTGCTGGGGACCCTATGTAGTATGTATCAGGTATGTCATCATCATCATCATCATCATCATCATCCGCTTATCCGGGGTCGGGTCGCGGGGGCAGCAGCTCTAGCAGGGGACCCCAGACTTCCCTTTCCCAAAAAGGGAAGTCAGGTATGTATCACCTCCATGTATCAGGTGGTGTCAACATCCAGTGAGAGATGTCGACCAGACACTCATGATTCATGCTTCTACCTGGGTTTTAGACTGTCAAAAAGACAGAATTAGTTGAGTGTCATCTGCATAGCTGTGGTAGGAAAGGCCATGTAAGTGAATGATGGAACCCATAGACTTTGTGTACAGAATCACTATACAGTCACTGTACAGAGAGAAGAGGATGGGACAGAACCCTGAGGGACCCCAGTAGTGAGACTACAAAGACATCAGACACATATTCTTTCCTGGTTACCCTGTAAGTGCGTTCCGTGAGGTAGGATGTGAACAAGGCGAGTGCAGAGCCTGAGATTCCCAGTTCTTGGAGGGCAGAGAGGAGGATCTGGTGGTACAGTGTCAAAAGGTGCTGAAAGGTCGAGCAGAATGACAGGTGAGGAGAGGGAGGCTGTTCTAGCAGTGTGACGTTTCTCTGTGACGTCAAGAAGGGCAGTCTCAGTTGAGTGGCCCGCCTTGAATCAAGGCTAGTGAGGGTCCAGAAGCTTGTTTTGGTGGAGGTATACAGAGAGTTTGGAAAAGGCTGCACACTCAAGTGTTTTGGAAATAAATGGTTGAAGAAAGCAGGCTTGTCTCATACAACGTTGGTATGATATCTTACGAAAAGTTATCGAAAAGTTAAAGTTAAAATTTCGGACGATTCCTACGAATGTCCGGCAACAGGAGTGATCAATGCGCCTGCACAAGCCCCAAGGAGTGCAGAACCGGAAAACATTGGCAACATGCAATATTACGCTTGTTTCGGCATTAAAATGCGTTTTGATATAATCTTATTGTCATAATCTTCGTTCAGTGATTGTATATGATGTTTAGTTAGTTCAACTGCTCATGGCGTTTGTCATGATCATTTGGGGTTTTGAGGGAATACAATCGGGGCAGGCTATATTCTGTTTAAGAAATAACCAAATTTATATATTTTATTACACAACACGTATTTCAAACATGTGGAACCATGAGCTACATTTTTGTTTGGAATCCCCCCATCCCCTAGTTCTCGTATATATCCATATGCGCTTGTTTACGACCTATGGCTATTATTACATTTTCTGTAACATGCACACATATATCCAGTATTTAATACATGAACATGTAATATGAACTCAATATTCTGAACAACCCCCGAAATGATTGATTCTTGGGTTCTGTGATAGGAACGGGACGCTGTGATGAGGTACATTAATGTATTCAATATAAGCACAGTTCACATTGCTTACGAGTTTATGAGTTCTATGTAAAGGTTAATTTACATAAACCTAGATGAGGATTTATAGGAAATAGACAGATATTCTAAGTTGTGCCAGACAGAACAGCGCCTCCCCGAGTGCCGCCGAGGCAATGAGTGAGAGGTTATTCTTCATGCTCAGTGTGTATTGACTATTTATGTTGTTGAGAGTAATGATCATGGCAAGCTGCATATTTATAGGAATAAGGAATAGAGAACCAGATTAATAGTTTCTGAATTTCTAAAAATGGAATGTGGAATCTACCTAAATTATCTAAATTATCAACATTATTGAGTGTGTGAGAAGATGGAAGAGTGTCTAGTATGCTCTTTCTCAAATTGCATGTGTGTGTGGGGTGTGTGTGTGTGTGTGTTCCCCTAGTGTGTGTGTATGTCTAAGGCCAAGTTACCGCGGCCCCCTGTTATGGTCGCAAATTATAGGGTGGGGCCCGTTGTACTCCTATTGACCACCTATATATGAGTGAGGGCATTAAACCGGTAGTGACGGAATTGGTGGGTGATCTAGGGGTCTGGTACACTTTGGAATGAGCTAAAGACATGGGGTCCTTTTTATATGATAGAGGGCCTAAAGGATATACAAGATTATCCATTTGGTGGTTCAACCCCAACGTAATGTATGTAATCCCTCCCTGAGAGGTAATTTGAAGACACAAACACACAATTAATGTGAGCCTAGAATGACTTGTGAATAAGATAGAGATGTCTTGTCTCTTTTATATGAATCAGGGCATTCATTTATAATCAGGGCATTCATTTATAATCTTCTTAAATTTGGGGGCCCTACAGGAAAGGCTCAAAAAGCATCATCAAATGCTCGATTGAAACACATTGGAAACATAAACCGTTGCAAGAAATGTATCTAAATTCGTAGATAAGAGGTAGGAACTTGGCCATTAGACCTTTCAACCAGGGGGCATCTTGGGATTGCTCTGTGAAAATCTTGGGTCGCTTAGCGAAAAGGCGGACCCTAACCCGAACCCAAACCCTAAACCACTGAGGGAAAAGGGGCGTGATCTCCAACTGTAGAGTAAATGGGCATAAAACAGCGGGCAGCTCCTAGTTCCCCATTTTCCGTGGGACGGAGATGGAAATAAACCCAGCTAGCCTGTGGATGTTTTTCAAGTCTGGAGTCAAAAGGTCAAAAGGAGCCTACACCATGCCCCTTATGAGATTAAAAGAAGTTAATGTGCATTTTGCTCATAACTTTTTTTTGTTATGAAATAGAGGCCTGATTCTCAGATATGCATGTTGGATGGGTAGGGTGTAGGTCTGGGAAGAACTTCAGCTCACAATCTTGCAAGCGAGCTGCTGGGTGGGGCGCCACGAGATGGAGCATTTGCTGAGGCTTTGTGAGTCACTTCTTGTAGGGCTGGAGCCCCCAAATTGAGAATCATATGTCCTTTGAGACCCTCTTTGATATAAAAGAGACCCCAGGTCTATAGCTCACTTGTTAGTGTCCTTGACCGCTAAGTCACCTACTCATTGCATCACTTCATGTAGGGCTACGGCCAGGAATGACCTCTCACACATGATAAATTAATGAATTGTGTCAAATAAACCTGCCTCGTTAAATCATTGAGCTCAGTGTTTTGCTTTCACGAATAGGTTATCGGTTGTGTCACTACCAAATCTGTCCGTGCTCACACATCTCTCGGAGTGACTTAACTAGCCCTCAGACAGTGATTTGAAAATCACGTTGGTTAAAAAAGTAATTTATTAATCAAACCGCAGTGTTAACTGCGGTGTGCCTTCCAAAGGCACCTTAGAATATGTGTATGGAGAGAGTTAGGGAGCAAAGGAATAAAGTATAAAAAACTGTTGACTTCTCTGTCTGGATGTTGAAATCACGAGATTTACCAGTGGGGTGGCCTCTTCGGGGGATGTTTGATAGGAGACATCATATTCCTCCAAGAACTCCCCGATAGCACCTGGTGGGTGGTTGAGTACAGCAATGTACAATTTTACCGGCGAAGTTACAGACACAGCGTGAAAATCGAAAGAAGGAGTGAAGTAAAGCAGGAGGTAGAGAGAAAAGTTTGCCAAATGAGCCAAAATGTTGTGTACTATTGTGTAGTTTGATGCATGCATATATATCTCTCGATATACATTTAGCATATGGGTTGGTTCCATAGAACGACTGTTATGAAGCTGTAGATTTTGCTTGCGATTTTTTGTAACCAGAGGCAGAATGAATGGCCTACTCTCAGTAGTCTCTGGCTAAAACTCATTAATATTCAATCCTTAATAACTTTTTTATTAAATACAACTGTCAAACGGGACCTCTGAAATATGATGAGATGAACGAGCCACTGAGATCCTAATCTCGGAAACCAGCAGTCCTACTATGTTTTAGCAGAACATATGGAGGGAGATAACTCAGAGCCTGGCCCGGAAACCGAAGTCCTTCCTGCCAGGGCTTCACAAACAGGTGGTCATGGCTGCCGCTTTGGGGGGCATAAAAATCATTGCACTGGGCCAACTATGTACGCCACTGGGAACACAGTAATCTCTCTCCCTCTCTCTCTACCCCCTCCGTTTCTGCCCCCCTCTCTCTCTCTTTCTCTGTTTATCCCTCTTCTTTTCACTACAACCTATTATTTACAGAGAGACAGAGACAAGAAAAGTAAGTAATTTCAATTTATCATTATTGCTTTTATACCTTGCAATTACCTCAAGAGCACTTGCCTGAACAGCTGATTATGAGTGGGAGTGTTTTGCAGGGTAACGCTGCAAATAGATTGGGTAGCACAGCAGCAATTTTTAGTTTTAGGAAGTGGTGCTGTAACAGCTATTACAACTAAAACTGTCTTTTTACATGAACTCGAAAGCAGGATAGCCTAGTCAATATTAAATGATATACAAACAACTCAAGGCAACTCAAATTATAGCTTTCTGTGTGTGCAAAAATACATCGGGAGCAAGCATAAGTATAAAGTTTATATGAGTATATGTGTATGACTATGTATATGAGTAGTATGGCACCGCAATGGTGGAACGAGCTCTCTCGGCAGATGTCTGACAGAGTCGCTCACCAGCTTCTGCAAGAGACTCAAGACTCACTTGTTAAGAGTTCACCTGGACTCTGCATAGCCTCCCTCCTTACCCCCCTCCTCCCTTACTCTCCGAAAAACACCCCTCTTACGCAGTTATTGTATGTTTATACGTCCTGGCACTTAATGTACGCACTTATTGTATGTTTGCACGTCTTGCACGACTTACAAATAGTACTTAGCATCGTGTAGCATCTTATCCCACCTATGTTTGTTGAATACGGGGAATGGGTTAACCTAGCCATTGTTCTTGGCACTTGTTCTATGAACATCCTTACTCTACCGACAGTGATATATTGTTGTTTCTCTTTCTTCTAACAGATGTACTTATTGTAAGTCGCTTTGGATAAAAGCGTCTGCTAAATGCCGTACATGTAAATTAGTAGGAACTGGTCTCGCCGCTTGTTTCTCCTTTGTAGTCAGGACACAATAATCTGATGCACAACAGCCTCTTTCGCGTTTTGAATGAACTTTTGAGTAGGTAAGTTTAATTATTATCGTTTGACTTTACTCCGTGTGTATATTAAATACATGTACATTACGAGGATGTTCTTTCTTTGAACAGCACTTTCGGTCATTCAAACATTCTATATAATGGGTTGGAGAGCATGCAAATCCGACCACTATGTTGGTAAATAAAGCCTAGCACAGAAATTGTGTTTTATATTTGGGGGCGGGGGGAATATAAATACATGCATCAATGGTGGTTTCTTCAGTTTAGTACCGCGGTGATTTAAGTTTGATATTCGACATCGCCTTTTTCCCCCCTTTGCAGAACACAACAGCTCCTTGAAAGTAGGACCGATTTCTTCAAGAGTAGTCTTGTTGTTTAGACTGGACATTGGGTGATATTTCAGTCTTAGTTCGCTGAGTATCACAAACTATTTCGATGATATTACAATTAAACGGCTTGAATATCAAGCTGTGATGCGCTTATCCTGCGGATGTTTAGGGATCGTCTAAAAAGTGCATGCAGAAAAATGTCTAACTGCAATCTCATTTATATAACAGGATTAAAAAACCCTGCTGTAGCGAAATGGTCCGGTATGAGTACATGTACCGTAACACCCCTAGTAGAGGCCATGCAATATTTTATTTTGGGTTCCGTTTCCTGGAGATCAAGACTTATTTATTTCGTTATCACAAGATAACAGAACTTTTCTCATGATCACAAATTATTTATCTCGTGATCATGAGATAACAAAAGTGTTTTTCTCGTGATCACGAGATAAACAATTATAGTGAAAGCATTAAGACAAGGGACGTGATTCAGTTGAGCACCACTGCAAGCACCCAAAGCAGTGACCATTAGTGGCAGTGAGACATCTATCAATCTATTTATCATCTATAAACATAATTTTCAGTTAAGTTAAGACATTTCAGATTTGAAAGCCTATCTGACATATATGAAGTCACCTGTCTTAATTGTTTATGCTTTCTCAATACTTTTGTATTTCGATCACGAGAAAACAACTTTTTTTATGTTGTGATCAATAAGTCATGATCACGACAAAACAACTTTTGTTAGCTCGTAATCACAACGTAAATCAGTGATTTTGAGATAACGGAACCCCAAATAATAATTTTGCATGGCCTCTACGGACTTCCGTAAATTTCCCCACCCTACTTTCACATTTATTCTACAAGTCAATATCACCTTCGTTTTAGTTTTTTACCTAAATTGTAAAAAAAAATACAATTCTGCTCCAAATCCAAGTAAACAGTGAAATTGGCCAAGTAAGGAAAGACCTATTATAGAACACTACTTCTTAAAGTCTGGATCGAATGGCTGGGTCCGGATCCCAGCAGTGGCTTTGCCGCCAGAGAGGGTAGGTGGAGCTAACGCAACAGACTTGCTCAACTCACTTGTGTGTGAGAAGCGGCTTTTTTCGGGTCTCTACTAGCGTTGCTAGTAAACCAAATGCCGACTGACTGACGTCACACAGGTGACATTGTTTGGATCTTTGGGAAGTGAGATTCTAAAACACAAGCAATTACCCCTTTATCGCTGTATATTGCTGATGATATACCGATGTTCTGAGGCCAATCCAAATTGAGGGAGCTGTTGAAAATACACGCAACCACATGCAACATTTTCACACCAAATATTACAATTTAGCTCAAAATAAAAATAAAAATCGTAATTTAAAAACATGCTACTGACTTGAAGATCAAATCTAGCCATATCAAAAAGGTAGGATTGTAGTAAGGAGAAGAGAGGATAAAGAGAGGATTGTAGTAATTTAAAAAAGTAATTTCATCACCGTGGAAAGTTCCAACACATTTATGTGTGCAGCAGGGGGCATCGGCCACTCTCCTCCGACCGAGTGGGAGAGGCACGTCCCCACCCCCCATTCTGTCAACGAGGCGTCCATGAAGACAACCACGTAACACGTCACTCTGCCAAGGGGAACCCCCTCGAGAAGCGCAGGGGGGCTTCCCCAGTATTCCAGGTCCGATGACACCCAGTGGGTACAGTGAGAACCCTGAGCTTGTGTCGCCTGGGATCCAACCTCTGGTGAGCAAACCACCACTGTAGTTTGCACATAAAGAGCAGATCCAGAGGTACCACCGGTTGGGCAGCTGCCATCAGCCTCAAAAGGTGCATGATAGACAATGCGGTCACAGTTTTGTGAGCGCGAAACCGGGTTAGTGTCAACAGGATGGCATCTCGCCATCATCATCAAAGCCCCAAGTAAAGAGCTCTTTTCCCAATTGATGGCGAAGCCCAAGAAGGAGAGATGATTTATAACCCCCATGTCTCTTCTCGCAGCTTCGTCTTGAGTGGCTCAGAATCAGTAAATCGAGATAAAAAATGTCCTTGACAATTTTCAATTTCGCTTTTCGCATCGTTTATTAGCTACGCGTCTGTCATAAAAGCACTTTACCAGCAACACTAAAGCCTGAGCTAGATTGCTAGCTGCTCCCCATGAACTAGATTACACATTATATGTTCTACTCTGTGGATCCATCCTCTATACGTTAACCAATCAAATCATCCTACACAATCAGCAAATCATATCCAAGGGAAGGCTTAATTACTTAGAAGATTTAATTACCATTAATTTCTTCACTTTTTAACCTTGTTTAGGCATAAGCTGTAGTTTATCTTTGGCCTCTGTGGATATGTCATCATGTTTAGTCAGTTCTATGGAATCTGACCCGTGACCCCCTTCTTCCTTTTACACGTGTTCTTTTTTTAGGGTGGTCCTGAGAATCTAAATATATTGGTGGCACAGAACATCTAAAGTTTATTTATAGGTGAGTCACCCTTTTCCACAGTTATTTCATTCATATAGCATATGATTATATTTCCTTTAAACATATAGTACATTTCTCCCATAGTACCGGATTGTACTGGAATTAACATGTGACCAAATGCAGACCAAAATGCACCGCAAAGCAAACTATTGCGAATGAGTAAATAGATCAACATAATCATTTGTAGGATGGCTGTGAATAATAAAATAAATTTAATTAAATTGAAAAAAGCAGGTGTTTGGAACAAATGCAGATTAAGTTAATTACTTGACTTTATAATGTAAACATACAAACTTTATTTTTTATTGTTAATATCACATATTTCAATTGTGCCACATCTACTTAATCCCAGAATCATTTTTTTTATGTAGTGTGGGGATATTATTGTGGATCGATGTGTTTTGATGACAATTTGATCGAAAAATCGAATCCTGAAAAAGAGATTAGAGTATATAGGGTTACCATATGAGTGTGTTGTGTGTATCTGTGCATCACTGATATCTAAAATATATATACTATAGACGCCCATTGTTTGTGTGAATGTGAAAATTATGGTGAGGGGTTTTGATATTTTTCATCCTGTGATCAAAATGAGATTGCAGTTCGCCATTTTGCTGCATGCACTTTTCAGACGATCCCTCAACAGGAAAAGCCCATCACAGCTTGACTTTCAAAGCCATTTATTTTTAATTCCATCAAATAGTTTCTGAAATAGACTACGCTGGAAGAAATCGGTCGTCCTTTCAAAGAGCTATTGTGTTCTACAAAGGGGAAATTTTCCTTAGCCTTTTTTCCTTAGCCTTCAGAGCAAGAAAATTGGGAACATTTAATTGGCATTGCCTTCAAAGTCCCGATAAGATATATGCAATATATCTTATCGGGACTGCATTTGTTAGTTAGTATATGCATTTGTTAGTTAGTTGTTTGAATTTAGAGTCCACATAATTTGTAGTTACAGTTGAACTTTTAATTTATATGCGTTGGGATGGGTTGGCTTTTTATAATAAAGCCTATTGGGAACACAATTTGACTATCCTTTATTTATGCATTATGCCCAGCGGTGCAAATTTGTTGTGATAGGTGGGGGGACCAAACTGCAGTAGTTTGCGGGTGACTCAGTGTTAGGGAAAAGTATCTGAAAAGAAGAATGGCTTGAAATGCAGCCATTTTAGGAAAATCATCTGAGAACATGGTACTTCTGTTATGGAGCTTTATTCATAAAAAAAAACAAACACAAATTCATTGCAGATTGCATAAACAGCAAAGCTCAACATTCAATGTTACGAGTAATCATGGGTTGTATATGGACATTCAGGCGATGTTGAATAACGTGTCTGACATGTTATACACATATTTGTATTTTTTTTTACTCATTTATTTAATTCAAGAACACTGCAATTTTAGTCTTTGTTGTACCCCACCAAAATAAAAATAAAAACAAACTAGTAAAAATTCATGATAATGAATAATAACAGTATCCAGAGGGTTTCAGTTAATGTACTCTAATCTAGATAATCTATTCTAGATAATCTCTGCAAAGTATCAGGAGGTCACTCACAATGATTAATCATTGATCAATCATTAAAGTTGAATTCAATAATTACATTTACTCTACCAACACACTGAGCTTGTTAAAGAAAAACTTCTGTATTTTCCACCTGGACCCTGTGTTCCCCATCATTTTTGGTCTCAGTGACTAATGCGGACAATAATGTTTGAAATCGGTCCAGTATTGAGCAAGAGGGTTTCAGACCCGGGCTGCAATGTAACCCTATGGGGCAATAGCACTACGTCAATGTACGTCGTCTCAAAGTGCTTGTTTTGGCCACTGACAGGCTTGGATTGTAATGCACTCTGCAATCAGATTCAAATGCACATACATTAGATCTTCAGGCAGCTTTAACCATTTTGCTTGTGTCTAAATGGCCTGTTTTTTATTAACTGTAAGTCGCTTTGGATAAAAGCTTATCCTTTTTATTTTTATTTGACCTTTATTAATATAGGTAATTCTCATTGAGGCTAAGCACATCATTCAAAGAAAGACCTGATAAGCAGCATAACACACTTGTAAAAATATATGACAAAGCAGCAGCAGCACACACACTTAAATACAATGCAGGCAAATGCCACCTCCTAAATGGCTAAATAGTAAATAGAAGAATACCCCAACCTACCTAGTTTCCAAATTATATAGGTTGACACAAACTCTAGCCTAATTATTTTCACCACTGCTCAACTCATAATTATATTATAATCATATTTTTCATTTTTTGGTAGATCCAAAGAAGGACTTTTTTTTTTTTTAACTTTAAGTCTGTGACAAGGTGCATTTCCTTCAATCAGTTGTCATGCACATTTTTAAATGTGCATAAATAAACAAATTCCAAATGCATGTGGTTGTCAGCAAATATAACAATCTTGATGGACAGGGATAATAGTCTTGAAGAAGATATGTCTTGGCCTATGTAGCCTGTTTTGCATAACATTTCATCAATACATGTCAAAGTTGTATTTATTTTGTACTGATTGGGTAATTTTACAGGCTTGTATATATGTTGTATGTGTTATATGTTGTATAAATTAGCGCGTGCACATACCATAAAGGTATTATATGTAACTGTGACACCAAGCGTTTAAAATGGGTACTGTCTCTCAGCCCGCTCCCTCCTCCCCAGACTGGAAGCTCACGTAGGTTGCCAGGTTGAGGACACTGAACGAACATGAGCGCAAGACGAGCCCAGTGAAAAATTATACTTTGAGACGAGTGCAATTATTACATTTTGACAATGATGTGATCTATGTTTACGGTCACAAAGATATAAGCAAACATTAGCTGAAGATCAATGCTTACCTTATCAGGAGAAAATTAGCCAACTCTGCATCCATCTTGAGTCCTTCTTGGCTCAAAGCTGTCTCCATCTTTCAAATGCAACTCCCAAGATTTACCCGTGTTAAAGTACGACTCTACTCATGAAGCTTTTTCTAAATAAGATGAGGCTTTTTAAGTTGGGTAGAATCTAGTACAATCTCTGTTGATACCGTTTGTTTGCTTGCTTCCGTGGCTGCAGCAGGCTGTGTTTGTGTGCCAATTTGTTTCATATTTGGCAACTCCGTGTGTCGAAGTGGGGAGTGGGCGGAGTCAACTCTGAGAATAGTGAAACATAAAGTCAAAAACGAAAACAGACTTTCCTACACAGAAAGGAAATTTCAAAGGAGAACATACTGCCTGTTGCATTGTTGATGGAGAAGCCAGTATTTCGTCTTAGCATGTTTCCTTAATCCCTGAAGACATATCAGTCATTTTATGATTTGGTATAGAAAATGCGTATAGCCCCTTTAACACACACAACTTAAAATATACAATATGTATCCTTTAATATAAATAATGATCTGAAGCCAATATATCCTTCAAATATTGTGTATTATAGCATATTTATAATTTATTTATAAACATGTGAACCACAGTTTATAATGAAAAACCAAAGGTAGAAAGTGTGAATTTTAACTCAATCATTCTTGCTCCATCATTGCATTGCTCAGAGTCGGGTATACGGTAAGGGAACCAAGGAGCTCCAAACTTGTAAATGGCTTAATAGCCTTTCCTTGTGTACAACCTTGCCAACCACTTACCAACACGTGCATCAAAAAGAAAAAAAGTGAACTTCATTCAGTTTTTCAGTATATCATCAGTTCCTCTTCTCAGACACCAGGCTCATGCATGTGATTGTACTTTCTAACAGAAGCTGTAGCCAACGCACCTGTATACTTTGCTGATTCACCTGCAAAAGACAATCCCTTTAAATTAGGTATGTATATTGAGTACATATTATACATTAGTTTATTTATGTGGCTAACTACATATTGTACAGCTCTTGAGACCCATTTAATAGTGTATTCACCTAATATATATTGTAAAGCTATATACCTACCCAACATACATACAGTGGTGTGAAAAAGTGTTTGCCCCCTTCCTGATTTCTTATTAATCAACTTAAATGTTTCAGATCATCAAACTAATTTAAATATTAGTCAAAGATAACACAAGTAAACACAATATGCAGTTTTTAAATGAAGGTTTTTATTATTAAGGGAAAACAAAATCCAAACCTACATGGCCCTGTGTGAAAAAGTGATTGCCCCCTAAACCTAATAACTGGTTGGGCCACCCTTAGCAGCAACAACTGCAATCAAGCGTTTGCAATAACTTGCAATGAGTCTTTTACAGCGCTGTGGAGGAATTTTGGCCCACTCATCTTTGCAGAATTGTTGTAATTCAGCCACATTGGAGGGTTTGAGCATGAACCGCCTTTTTAAGGTCATGCCAGAGCATCTCAATAGGATTCAGGTCAGGACTTTGACTAGGCCACTCCAAAGTCTTCATTTTGTTTTTCTTCAGCCATTCAGAGGTGGACTGGCTGGTGTGTTTTGGATCATTGTCCTGCTGCAGAACCCAAGTTCG
>OOFG01059973.1:0-11584 GCA_900323295.1 Molva molva
CTGTGGTAGGAGCACACACTCACACTCACACTCACTCACACTCACTCTCTCTCTCTCACTCACTCACTCACTCACTCACTCACTCACTCACTCACTCACTCACTCACTCACTCACTCACTCTCACATACACACACACCTCCTGGAGGATGGGATGGAGCTGTGGTAGGGGCAGGCACACACACTCACACGCAAGCACGCACACACACACACCTTCTGGAGAATGGGTTAGAGCGGTGGTAGGGAGACACACACACAAGTGCACAAGCACACACACACCGATCCACCCCAACCGTGCAAAAAACAACTCGCAGGAAAAAGTAGATAAAAAGACGCGATTCCCCAGCCGCGCAAGATAAAAGGATGTGAGATGAAATGTCTACTAAGGCGACGGTGAAGCCTGCAATATAGGCCTAACACTAAATACAATAACTGTACGTTCTTGTGTCTGAGACGCATCACCATGCACACAGAGTATGGCTAGAGCTCTCAACAGCTTTAATCAATATTATTTGTTTGTTCCTATAACTATATAGGCCTCATTTAAAAGGTAACTGAAGGTTGAATCACTGTGCACCGCAGCGATTTTAGTTTGACGATATTTACTTGCAGAACAAAATAGCTTGTTGAAAAATAACAGATTTCTTTCAGATTAGTCTTGTTTAAAAGACTGGACATTGTTCAATATTTCACACTATTATATCGCTGATATTGATATTCAACGCGGCATTTCCCTAATATCAAGGACAACGTGTGGCACTCTGGGAAACGTGTGAAACATTGTCCTATGTGTTAACAAGACTAATCTGAAATAAATCTGCTCTCAATGAGCTACTGAGATTAGGAAGCAAAAAAATGGGAATATTGAACGTCTAACTGAATTCATCATTGCGATATAAATTGCATGTGTTCCGTCTGTCTGAAACAGACCTATTATATGAAATGTCTCTTAAACAAATCAATCACATTTTACATTAAGCCATAATATATACTGAATAAGTGTGTGTGTTGTTGTTTCGTTCACACAGCGCCATTTGCGCAGAGTAGAGTTCTCAACTGCTTGATTCATTATTGACTCGTCCATCAAACGAATATGTCCCAAATTTTACAATATAGCCTATAAAACTAACTAATTGTGTTCCGGGGACAATATTCCGGGGACATTGTTTTACCCCCCAAAAGGTCCCTGCTCGGAGGGTTAGTACTTTCCAAAAGTACAGGAACTTTGGGGGTAGGGCTTGCAGAGCTAAACATTTGATTGATTGAGTACTCGAATTACCCTTCGACATTCAGTAAATCACACACAGTCCTCTTATTGCATCCATAGTTGTAAACTACATTCATATAATTATAGCTTTCTGTACGTTTTGATCATTCATCTCTATAGCAGTCGGCGATACAAGCCAATGTTTACTTGCACTGTGGTACGTAAATTTAGGTTGCTTTTGATAACATGACGGTGTGCAGTTGTATCGCAAGAGTTTTGTTTTGGATACCAACTTCCTCCGAAAGAGTGATAGCCTACTTTGAGTTATCGAACAGGGAAACAACCTCAATATCTAACGTCTCCAAAACATGTATGCATTAAAGAATCCACACCCACTTCTCATAATCCCCCTCATCCGCATGCCATTCGATTCCCTATTTTACACTTGGATTAACTCGCACTCCATAATAATTGAATCCTCTAAATACATAGGATATTTTAATGAAAGTACAGAGCATACGGTCGTATTAACTGGCTATATGAGGTTCAGGGTTGAATCCATCTGTCTATTTCACTGTCGCGATTCTTATTGGACAATGCCGCATATTTGCGTCGGAACTGATGTAAATAGTTGACGCGATTTTGGTGGTCCGATTTTTCTCTCAGTATTTCTCGCTTCGTCATGTTCTTTATTCGTTATATGCCTGATGTAAAATCACCTTAATTTGCTTAACCGTCGCGGGCCTTTAGACTGTGCAGGCAACAAGGGGCTGAAGGAACCATTTAGTCCCTTGAAGTGTACATCCTGCGACTAGAAGTTTTGGGTCATTTGGGTGGAAACGCAGCATTTATTTTTGCTGCGTTTCCGTTTATTTACTCTTCATACGCGCAGAGTAGAGTTCACAACTGCGTGATTCGTTATTATTCGTTCTTTAATATAATTATAGAATTAAAAAGGTTGGGGTCATTGTTTAGATAGGCTTTAATATAAAACGAAATACAATAAGTGTGCTTGTTGTTGTGTTGGATACACAAAGCCATATGCGCAGAGTAGAGAGTTCTCAACTGCATGCTGGGTTATTATTCGTCCTTTCATATATTTGTCACTTGGTAGCTACGTAGATGCATCTTCCAAACACAAGACGCAGCTTGAGGTTAAATAATGGCTGTCAGTCTAATGTCTAAGTAAACCGTGTATTCTCAAAACAAAATAAATCAGCCACACAAATGAAGCGCAAAAACAAGATACTTTTATTTAAAATATATTTCTGCACACCACTCGCACATAAAACATTTTTGTGCACATATTTTTTACCATGATGACAGTAAACAGGACTGGTTTTAGGAAACAAGGGCCGGCTTTGGCCTATATTAATGAATACAGGCACATATAATGTAATTGTTATATGCATACTTGTGATGAAGGTTTCTTGTTGAAACCTTCAGGGAAATGCAATGTGACATTGAGCTAGATGTTGTCTGCCCCTGTCCTTCAAACCATAAATGTTAAAACATCCTTTTGCGTTTAATTCTCGGACATGTTTTCAAGTCCTTTCCATTCACCTGCCTGTTATCTTTCTCCACCTCCTGCTTGCGTTTCCTGGTTCATCCTTCATATCGACTTTGTCTCTATTGTCTCATGCGTTGCCTTTGCTCTTATGTGTCTCATTGCCCCTCCACACTTCTTTCATCTCTTTCTCTCTGTGCAGGTTGGTCACGTTGGAGAACAGCCCTGCCATCACCCCGGAGCTACTCAGGATTTTCCCCAACATGTCAGCCTTGCTTGGTGAGCTTGCATACTGTGTGTGTGTGTGTTTGTCTTCATGTCTGAAATGTTTCTTGTGTATATACATACACATGTGTGCTGCTATGAGTTTGACACATTGTGAAATATGTGACATCTTCTGTGTGTGTGTGAATCATGTAGCACCTAACAGAGTTCCAGGGATTACTAATACCAGAGAATCTCGACCTTATTTAGCACCATTCTCTATTTAGTAAACCATGAGGTCCACAAAGTTTATGGTTATTTTACCTGACTCTCCTTTCTCTGATGTCAATGTTGCAGATAGTGCAGCACCATTACTGACATACCGAACCAGTGCCAGGGATTGTAACCGGATCAGTCGCTGCCATTAACTTTAATGTGCCTCCCAGTGACCTTATCAGGCAGACTACTTCTGATTTTGATTTCCTGCTTAATATGCAAATAAGTACATACAACACTTCCAACAGCTCTTGTAGCGCCCATGTTCAAAGTCAATTTAGGCAATTCAAGGTAAGCTCAATATGTTGACAGTATGCTAGTTGTGCTGCTGTGTCCTCCAGAGAAGCAGGATGCCAAAATGCAGGATTAAGCTGTTTTACGTGACCTACTAACACACGTATCGTCCTTTGAATGGGTTTAGTGGTTTCAGAAAGTGACGTTAAAAAGGTTGGCACTATAACTAATGTAATCCTGTATTGTCATGTTAAATGTACATGGTTTTATGTAATGCGGTTTGAAAATGCAACCCAAAAAACTTTGGCTTACATAAATCACAGAAGTTGCTCTAACGTCACTTTAGGGCTGAATAGCTATTTGTCTGTGGATGGTAGCCACCAGTTGCAGGTTAAACCGAAGTTATTGGATTATATATCACAGGCCTTGAGCTTGGCGACTGCATATTTGACGGTGGGTGTGAAGGTGTGTGTCCTGTGTATGAGATGCATCGCCATGCACGCGGAGTATGGCTAGAGTTCTCATCAGCTTAATCAGTTATTATTCGTTTTTTCCTAGAACTATATACGCCTTATTCAAACCGGTAATGAAGGTTTAGATAGAGCCGCACTGCAGTGATTTAAGTTTGGCGATATTCACCTGTAAAACAAAATAGATGGTTGAAATAGGAGAGACTTCTTTCAGATTAGTCTTGGTCTAAAGACTGGAGATTGGATAATATTTCACACTATCAGCTGATATTGATATTGAACGCGATTTCTTCCTAATATCCAGGACATCGTGTTGCACTCGGGGAAACATGTGTATAAAACATTGTCCAATGTGGAAACAAGACTAATCCCTATCTATCTATTGGGATTAGGTACCATACATATTAAATGTCTCTTAAACTAATCAATCAAATTTTACGGTAGGCTGTAATTGAAAAAGAAATAGGCTACAATAAGTGTATGTGTTGTTATGTCATTGACTCAAGACAAGCGCCTCATCAGTTAAAGACACAGAGTCCAGCCAGGCCAGAAGGAAGGATGAATGAAAATGACAGATAAATGGATGAATTAATCAGAAGGTGCTTCAGTAAAGGATGAGGGATGATGGATCTGTGAAAAGACAATCACTGGTCAAATGTGTGTCAAGGGACTTTCTGCTCATTTTTAAATGCTATTAGTTCAGGATATTTAAAATGTCACAAGCTGCATAAAGTATTATAATGGTGATATAGTAATCAATAGATAATTTACCGACAAAACTCAACCAAATACATTCACATTTACACAACTGCATAAACCTAAAAAAATTGATATTATTTAGTTATATTTGAGGAGCTCAATGATTCATTACAAAAAAAAGCAATCACATGAATCTCACAAATTAAAGTTGTGCAATTAAGATTATAAAAACACTGTAGGTGTGTTACAAATGCTGTGGGTTTTAAACTAACTTGCTTTAACTGACAGTTTGAAAAGCCGTCAACTTTAAATTAGCCATCGCAAAAATCTCACAATTTCAAGTAGTGCATTGAAACTGATTTAAAAAAAAAAAAAAGATTTATAACAATTGCTGTGTTGTTTTCTTTTTATAATTCTGTTAACTGACAGTTAGCAAAGCCTTCAACTACACATTATTAAGTCAAGACTAATGAGTGTTGGCACCAGGCAGTGGATAGGTCCATCAGCTCTGGTCCATGAAAAAAGACCTCCAAGTCTCCCCATGTGCACTCTGCTCCTTCCGAGGGTATTCCAATGCCATGAGGGCATCCGACGCCATGAGGGCATCCGACGCCATAAAGATTGAGACAGTCCCTTGAACCCTTCATTTCACTCAAGTAGGCGATACTACAAAAGAGATGCACTATAGGCTTTCATTGATTTAGATGCAAACTCCCGAGAGAGTGCAATATCAATTTTAATGAGACAAGGGAATCAGAATGCAATCGATGTGTTACAGAAATGGCGTTTATGCAAATTAAGGTAACAATTAACATCCTACATTAAATAAGTTCACCTGTTTTTGACTAACACTGTAAGATGAATGTTAATTTGTCAGGTACATGGCCCCATAATTTAGGAGACAATACCACATCACATTATTATATATTACCTTTCTGTCACTCCAATGACAATGAAAGACTACCTGCAAGCCCTAAAAGAGATTGGTGATATTGAATTATGATTGGTGTTAATTTATGACCGTAGGCAACGAGGACATTAAGAGCCTGAGGGACAGAGACGGGGATTTGAGAATGCTGCATTAGGATAAAACGATATATATTTTTTTAATTTACCTACGGATATAGCAAAACGTTGGTCTACGAGTTTAATCGCGCAGATGCCTGCTGTGCTGACTAACTGCTACAGGAGTTCTTTTTGTAGGTCTTGACTTACCTTCTGTGATGTCAAACTCTGAAACCTTATTCTCTCCCGTTTAGTCACCAAAATACAGCTTGCGTGTTTTTTAAATCCCAGGATGTAAATAACCGCTCTCTCCTCTCAAACCTGTCAACAAAACGTAACGGTTTGGTCGACGGCTAACCTATTCCATCAGTCTATCTTGGTCTGCAGAACTTGGTGGAAGTGGGCTCATTATATATATATTATATATTTTCAGACCCAGTATCGTTTTTCCTTGTATGATTAGTTCCTTTTCAAGGCCAGCTTGGCATCCAATCAGAGACAGGAATATTATTCCTGCCCTGTCTCATTTAAAAAAAAAAAAAAAAATCAATCAAAATTGTCACGTCATTTTAAAAAGGAAAGGCTACTGAAGGATTGAAGATATTTGTGTACAACCTTCTATCAGGAGCGTGCACAGGAGTCAGTTGGTAAAGAATCAAGTGCTGCTCCTCTGTATGTTTACTGTATTGCATACAATACGTACGATTTAGCTTTCATGCTTGCTGCCATACATGCAAAGATGCACACAGGGGCACGGGGGCGTACATCCCTAATTAACAAGTGCAGGTGAATCACCCCATCAAACGCTGTAGAATATTCTGCCTTCTGGAAAATATGGTTGTTATTGGCAGGTTTTCATGGAATTCCTGTTGGGTCGTTAGTTTAATCTACAGGTAATTGTAGTGAGTGTGGACCATCATGTTCACGTCTCCCTTGGTATTCTGTCATTTGCGAGGTGTTGGGTCTGCCCCCGCAGATAAAGCGCTCTTCTCCATCACTGCTGAATTGCAGCAATATGTTCTCTGTTTGGAATGTCAGAATGGGATCCTGCTGCTTTGTTCCATGTTACAAACATTACATCATAACTCGCACTGGTCTTTCCTATAAAGGTGTGCGTGTGTGCATGTGTGTCAGTGAATCAATGCACATGTTAAACTTTGAAATTGTAAAATTTTCCAGTACTATGCTGGATAGTAATTTGATTCGTAATAGATTCAACTCTTTGTTTTGCCTTATTTTTCCCCAGTCCCTCAATTGTACTATTGTCACAGAAATTAAGCATTCAATTATATAAATAAAAATGAATACAGTACAGCACTTATACTTGCATGTTTGCTGTTTCTGATGGCAATCATTAGATGCTTGGTGTATTAAACTAATTGCTATGCACTACATGTATTTTTATTTTATTTTACTTACGTTCCCTATTCATCCCATCAGCAAAGTCAGACATTCACGATGAAGACATGGGAGGTTTTTGCTTTTCAACTTTAATGTCATCTTTGTATGGGAGGGTATTGCATCAATCTTTGCCACTTCATTGATTCCCATGCGGAGCCTCATTGTTTCATCTTCTCTCAAGACATGATTACTCAACCATGACTTTTCAAAGACCTGGACAGGGTGTACACCACAGGGAATTTCTTTATCTCTTCATCATTCTGGATGAGATTCCTTCCGGCCATGTTGCTTCCATGTTTTACAAAGACTGTCCTCTCAATGGAAAGGCCAAATGAACATCTTAAGCTTTTTTCTGTCTGTTTTGCTGCAGGTGTGCTTTTATAGAATGTTTAGGAGGGATGAGTTGATTATTGGCCTAATAGTTAGTAGTTGAACACAGTTTAACTTTGTTAAGGTGTCACAAAGCTTTTCCAGTAATGCGCCTTGCATGGAACCTGGCTCTTTGCTTCCCAACTGAGGTTGACGTTTCCTAATTTATATATTAAATACAGAATTGTATAAAAGGACAGAAGTTCTCATCTCTGACACTTTGTCTGTTTTTCAACCTTTTCACTGGAACATGGACTTGTTGTATCCTAGGACATTGCTATGCTGGGTATTTTCATTTGCATGGCATTAGTTTTATTTGCATTCAAACTATATTTAAAGTCCATGAAAAAAAATCAATGTTTATCTAATATGCAAATAAATGCAAATGCCCATTGCATTCCAACACTGGTAACACATCAAACCAATTATTCTCATTCATTGGTTTGGCTTTCGAGTACTAATCTGATTAAATATTTACAATAAGCACTTTTAGAGTACAGATTTTGGCAAACCTTTAATTTCCCACTTCTATATGTAAAACAGCTTTTGCAAACATTTTCTATGTGGCATGTGGCATAGCAGATGTTGCTTTGGGAGATGACCAATATCCGAGCAGTGTACACAACATCCGTTTCCTCAGAGTCCATAATCACAGGCTCACTTTTTTTGCTGTTGAACTCAATCTCACGTTTCAGACTGTACCAAGGGCAATGCGGAATAAATTCGTGTTATCAACAGTTCACAGTTGTTTTGTCAATATTTGATCATTAACAATAGTGATGGCCTACTACAACGTGGGCGATAGTGCATGAACGTGCATTCAAAGTTGACTACTAGAACTATGTTCTTGTAAACACTGTGCTATGTTAAAGTTCTCCAACAATACCAAGTTTTACAGTAAAAATAGAATGTATTCCAATTAGTCAAACTGATGCTGATGATGTATTCTTGACATCATCAGCATCAGTGTAATTGTAGTGTAATCGTAGTGTAATTGTAACCACAAACATGTGAATGCTTTTCCAAGCCGTTGAGTTGTTAGTACTCATTTTTACAATGTTGTGAAGGAAGGATGAAGAAAGCCTTATCGACTTTGTTTTGTATTACCCAACATCCCTGGGCTCTAGAGGCACGATTTGATTCATATTTGCTCCTGTGGATATTTCTTTCCCCGACCCTGATACCTTGCACATATCTAGGCTCATACAAGGCTGTTCTCCAGAGGATATTGCAATGTGCACATCTTATCAGGGCTGCAGGTACGGGCTGTGGTGGCTGTATTGGAAAGGAGGGTGAGGAGTGGGGTGGGTGGCTGGACAGGGGTTGGCAAAAGTATGCATCAAGCTTTCCTCTTTGTCCTTATCCTAATAATTAAAGCGAGCAGTTGATGAAAATCAATGTTCAGGGTTTTTATTCATGCAATCACTGACGGGCTGACTTGTGTAGAGACCCTCTTGGAGGTCACCGCTGATTGTCTCATTCTGAGTTTCAGCCTGTTTTAGTGGTGAAGCAGCCAGGGTTAGTGGTGTGGCAGCCTGGGTTAGTGGTGTGGCAGCCTGGGTTAGTGGTGTGGCAGCCTGGGTTAGTGGTGTGGCAGCCTGGGTTAGTGGTGTGGCAGCCTGGGTTAGTGGTGTGGCAGCCTGGGTTAGTGGTGTGGCAGCCTGGGTTAGTGGTGTGGCAGCCTGGGTTAGTGGTGAAGCAGCCAGGGTTAGTGGTGTGGCAGCCTGGGTTAGTGATGAAGCAGCCATGGTTAGTAGTGTAGCAGCCAGGGTTAATGGTGTAGCAGCCAGGGTTAGTGGTGTAGCATCCACTGGTGGTGTCTGCTGAGCTGCTGCGTTTTGTTTGTTGATCATTATTGCTACTGTGGTTCATATAGCCCTATCCTTATCCCTATGTATCTGTCTGTTCATCTCTAGTTTTTTCCTAGTGTTGCCCAATGGACTAATAAGCTGGTCTTCCTTTTAAATCGACATCCACTAACAAAAAGTGGTTGGTTTTTTACAGGATAACTCTTTAGGTACCATTTAAAACAAGACGCATCTATTGTTAAGCAAGTGCTTAGTTAGCCGTGGTCCGTTTTCCCCACTGCGATCCATAAATGAGTTTCATTAAATGCGTTTTGCAATACCCCATTGCCCCCTAATAATCGATCCGTAAGAAGCTCAGTACTACTGACTGTGTGCACGTAAATTATGTCTGGTGCCTGACTGAAATGCTTTATATTGGGCCCCGCTGCCTGTATTGATGTATCTGGACTATGTGTGTGGAAACGTGGGTGTTCCTACCCTGGTGGCAGAAATCAATGCCCTGGAATGGAACATTTAAGGTGTGGCTCTTGTGAAATCAGAAGTACACTCTTACATTAGTCTTGTTTGGTCTGTGCAATAATTGTATGTACATATTTGACATATCACATGTTACTCTACAGAGCTTTGTGCTAATTTATATGAATGATTTATTGCTCATGTCGAATAGCGTGATTCCTGGAATGGAATCGCATGCATGTTTGGGTCCATGTGCACAGTGTGCACTTGATCCTATGATTCCATGCACATTCACACAGTGACACTGACACAGCCTTCTTGAACTGGCCAGTGTTATATGGTCAATCATTGCAATCACATTTCTCAGACCACCTATGTCCACGTGTCATTCTCAGAGGGAGACAAAGCATTGCATTTATAAGAAACGTTAACCATAAATTGCATATTATCATGAATATTGTATTGAGTTTAATTCGATTACATTTGAATCAGGATCTTCTTTGTGTTTATAGGGTTTTTGATTAAACTCTTATCAGGGAACACTTGAAGGTTATGTGAGTTATATTTAGTTACATTCAGTTAAGTTTTATCTTCATGAATGGTAATAGTAGTAGTATATTCAAATAGCCTTGTAAATAAATGTAAAGTACATTCTGTAACATTTTAATTTAGGTAGTCATTCATATGTATATGCTGAATATTTTATAGTTGTGAATAAATTCAGTTGGATCAAGAGCACCTGCTCCCAAAGGGATCTGATTAAGTTTTCCGGTTACATGCTGCAAGAATGCAGCAATGCAGCAATTTTGATGTGCACTAGCTCTCACAGCAAAACTGCACTTAGATCTGTGCAAAACGGAACTAAAATAAATGTTCTGCGTACTCAACAGCATTATCTATTGTTTTGACACACGATGCAAACTTCTTCAATGATTTATAAACGAAGGTATGCACAATTCATTCCAGGAAATAGCCGCAAGTTATTTTCGCTAACGTAAAGTTAACTAGCTTACTTACCATTAGATGAGACGACTACCCATACAGCTGTGGCTAACATTATGTGGCAAATTCAATCGTGGGTTAGCCCAGCACTGTTATCGGGTGTCAAGACAATCCTACAATAAAAATCTGGTAATACGATGATTGGACTCTTGGAGCTTTCTGTGTGCAGTAATTTGCAAAGTTCTTGCAGGCAACTTAACGTGAGCGTTTCCACAGGTCGCATTCACAACACCCTGAGGGTCCCGTATAACACTTAACTGAGGAAATCGATTTTCCCATAGCCATCAAAAAGGAGTCATAATATTAATTCATGCAATTGTTTCTTTGGATATCTTCCACCTGGCTGTCTATCTGGAATCTCGGCGATAGTCCTGTGTTCATGTTTCACTGTGTTCAAGCTGCATGTCACTCTGTGTTGTCATTTAGGGCTGATTATTCATGCAGGCTGATGCACTGAGTAAATAGGTTCATTGCATACATTATGTTCCAACGCAGTTCGCAGATGGTAGCATACATTATCTTTATTACTCTAAAGTTGCCGGCAGATGTGTGCGTACATTAACATTAATACCATCTAAACCATTATGGTCAATAGAGGCCATAGAGATACAACTGGTAACTCCTTTAACCATGAACTCTTCACAACCTTAGTTTGACATCAAAGCTGGGCTGCTCTTTGATTAAAGTTCTATCAGAACTAGTTCTCATATAAATGTACATATAAACTGATATAATCACATTCGTCCCCATGCATCACAAGTTAGTTAAATGGTAGTTCAAGGTTACTGCAACGCCAATGTAGTTGTGCAGCAGTGGAATTTGGCAGCCCCATGAAAAGAGAGAGCAAAACAAATGAGTATTTGATTCTGTACGTCTGATTTATTCATTAGACCTATGAAAGAAGCACCGCTCCAACTGCATTCCCTCCGGCTTTGCTTGTGTTCTTGT
>OOFG01059974.1:0-14326 GCA_900323295.1 Molva molva
TGAAGGATAAACTAAATGTTGAACGGATTCGATAGATATGGCGAAGAACAGATAGTGAGATATAGACAGACCTATGAAAGTCAACAAACAATAAAAAGAAAAAGAATTCCCCATCAACCCCACCCCACGATGTACGTCGCCCAGGGCGGGTGACTCACGGAGGTGATGGTTTCGGCCGAGGCCACCATGTCTGCCAGGCCGGCGCTCATGATGTGGTCTTCCAGGTCCTTGAGCATGGGCTCGATGCCGCTAGGTACCTTGTCCATGAGCGAGAACATCAGGTGCAGCTCTGTCCCAGCAGGGAGAGAGAGGGCGCAGGGCCACGGTTACGTAAAGGAGGGACCTCTACTCAACATGAGAGCATGCTTGGCCTGGACGATGTGTTTAACAGGATAAATATAGCGACTGGTTTTGAACACTTATCAAGATTATTGTTTACAATGACGAAAGTGCAAATTGGGTTGGATGAGACAGATTCTGTCTTGTTTCACACTGCATCAGATCAGTGTCAGAATTTATAAATTTTTTTCCATATATTAGAAACGCCTTGACTATTTTTAACATTACACTCGAACACCAAAAACAGAGCGACAACAACCTTGACAAGACACAAGACAGGTGGGGTACAACAATGGTCGCATGACGACACACAAAATGAGGACATAGCGGGGGAGAGGTCATTACTACTATAAGGGACTACAGATGCAAATTAGCTTAAACCTATAGTCTGGTATGGTGCATCAAATGGTGATTTATGTTTTAAACTGTACAAAACGACTCGCAGGAAAAAGGATTCAAGCTCCCATCTGCGCTTTATTATTAAACTTAATTTTACGCATCACAATTGTGTGGGTTCCGTCCGTCTGAAACAAAGTAAATATATGAAATGTCGTATATTTGAATCAATCAAATTGAACGCTAGGCTATGATATAAAACTAAATACGTTAAGTGTTTGTTGTTGTGTCGGACCCACATCACCGTATGCGCGGATGAGTGGAATCTCAACATCTTGCCTCGTTATTATTCTTTCGTTCATATAATAGCGCAGGACCTCGTGTGGCACTCGGGGGAAATATGTGTTTCACATTGTCCAATGTGTAAAGAAGACTAATCTGAAATAATTGGGCTCTCGATTAGCATTGAGATTAGGAAGCAAAAAAGGGGGAATTGAAGTCAAAATGAAATCATCACGGATATGATGTGTATAATGTGTGTGTTCGGTCCGTCTGAAACAAATCAAATATATGAATCATCTCTTAAATGACTCAATCAAATTTTATGTTATGTTAGGCTATAACACAAAATTAAATACATGAAGTGTGTGTGTGTTGTTGTGTTGGCCAACCATTGCCATACGCGCACATTGGATTTCTCAATTGCTTGATTCGTTATTATTCAATCTTTCATATGATTATATAATTATAAAAGGTTAATACCATTGTTGAAAAAGGCTATAATATAAAACTAAATACAATAAGTGTGTGTTGTTGTTGTGTCGGACACACATTAAAAAGGTTAATGTCATTGTGGCCATTATTATAATTATTTCCTCCCTTATCTCCTACTAAACAATGTAGACCTTTCCTTGTGTAACCCCTCAAACAAACACTACAGCTGTTCTGTCTGGTGCATAATATCTACTAAACTTGGTAGGCCCAATAGGCAACATCGCGTGACTTAAAGTTTGGATCCTAACTGATAGGCCTATGTGACTGGATAAATACATACATAAATCTTCCAAATGCAAAACGCAGCTTGAGATTTAACTAATGTAATAATGTCTAATGTCCGACTTAGCAGCATATTCTCAGAATTAAAATTTCTTAGACTGCCAGCTATCTAAGAAATTATATTATATAATATTATTTAAAAATTATAAATAATATTTCAGCACACCACTTACACATAAAATAAAATTAAAAAAATAATAATATAAAAGCACACAACACCATGCACTGTCATGGTCCGATGCAGCAATAGGCGGAGCAGGGTTGGGGGGTTTCCTCGAGGGGGGGTGGCCCCCGCGAGCATGTAGCATTGTAGCACTGGTAGTGCGCTCTTGCACGCTTTAGTCCTCGCATGGGGCGGGTGCACACGACACAAACCATGGCCATGATAGGGAAAGGGGTGCATGAATGGGTGCGGTGGTGGTGGTGGTGGTGGTGGTGGGGCTTTTTCTCCTGGTGCAAACCTGAGCTGGATGAGCCTCTGCTGGTGGCAATCCTGCCGTACTCACTCTCTGTCTCGTTGCGTTTGATCATGCCCGGGCACTCGGCCAGGATGGTCTCCTTGAAGGACGTCACCAGCACGTTCACACAGCACTCCATCAGCTGAGGACAAAGGACACAACAACGATTTTGTAAGCCACATGATCGGCCCTACAACGAAAACAACAAAACAATGGAAGATTGATGAAGCCATTTAACTTTGTGTACTATATGAATTGTGGTGTGGATATAGCCACACATTCTATGCAGTTTTTGTTCTAAGGAGCACCTAAATTACGTTGTTAAAAAAAGGCTTTTATACTATTTGCTAGCGATATAACAGACGCTGATTCAGATACATTTCTTTTTGGCACGGTGGCAAAGTGGTTAGCACTGCTCTCTGTCATGTTAAATCATGACATCCATGTAAGGTTAATAGTCCTGTCGGTTCCTTTGACCTGGGCAGTAGACCTGGAGGTGGTCCCTGGGCGCTTCACTGTGGCTGCCCACTGCTCCTAGTTCTGCTAGTGATGGTTTAAATCCTGCTAGTGATGGGTAAATGCTCCTAGTGATTGGTTAAATGTAGAGATCACATTTTGTTGAATAGTACTTGTACTGCTGCAATGATAAATAAAGAATCGTCTTCTTCCTTAAGGAGTAGGTAAGCTTTAGGCATCTTGCTCAAGGCTGCCTACAGGTAGACTGTGGTCATTGGGGTTTGAACCCAGAACCTTTAGGCTGGGATTTGTTTTCGGCCTTGAAGAGCATAGTTCTCTTGAAGACAACACACTGAACACATCTTCCCTTCTATGATCAGCTGGAAGGTTCTGGGCCCATTGTGCACTCACCGTTTGTACAGAGTTGCAGTCTCGTCGTGTCTCAAGGTAACGCAGTGCTCGTTTCTCTTCCTCCCTCAGCTTAGCGTCAGCCTTGCAGACGCAGACACACACACAATTCAACAACAGAAATATTTAATGCTTTATAATGTACTTATGAAGTTAATTAATCTTGGCTTGATTGTACACTTTTGATAGAAATAAAATAATGTGCACTGCAAAAAGAATTTGTCATAGAACATTTTTTTAGTTTTAACTCTCTTGAAAGACAACATGGCCTTGCCGTTACAACAACTGATAACAGAATGGAACAATAAGAATAAGTATCCAATCTGAACATAAAATGTGTCCAAACAGGGCTGACGAAAGGTGAGTCTCTCTTTTTTTTTTTTCCTCCAAATCTCTCATGTTATATAACCATATAACTAACATTCAGTCAATGGGTTTCAAGTGCTGCCAATGTAAAAAACGCACATATTTCATGTAGTTCTGGACGCCGTTCTGCTGGAGGTAAGCAGGGGCCTGGGTGCGGTAAAACCTCTCTGTGGAGTCCATGTAGGCCTTCTCAAAGTTGTCCCTGTAGATCTGCAGCTTATCATCCGGGTTGGAGCACAGATTCACTGCTCACAGACAAACAACAAGAAATAAAAGAAAGAACAGTTGTTGAAACCATGTGAACCGTTTCCAAGGAGATAACTGCAACCTGAGGAGCCCAAAAAAACCTGTACGTGACTGTCGCACGACGACACTTTCACTAGCCGCCGCAACTATACCTGGATGATAAAGATATTGTATAGCTTATGTAGTTCATTATGTTTCACTGTTATAATAAGAAATAGGGTGGGGTTAAAAAATAGGGCATGGTTTTCCGAATCGTCTGAACTTTTCATTTTATGATATATCACAAGGGGCTAAAAATATTTATCCCAAAGGTGGCACTTGAGAAGTCATGGAGGATGCCCTTGTAGTTGTGCTTATCAAATCAAACTTGATTTAAAGAGCTTTATACGCTTTTCTTGCAAAACAGCAACACAAAGTGCTTGACAAGGGTAAAATCACAACAGGAACAAGAAATTATTTACTACCAGAATCACAGACACATTTGAGCAAACAACAATAACAACACAAAGTGCTCAACAAGACAAGCAACACACTGGGAATAATAAATCAGTGTCCGCTCTCTCACCGTAGGACTCCCGGACTCCTATGACCAGCTGGGAGTCGAAGGCCTCGCCCAGCCGCTCTGCGTGGACCAGCTTCATGGCGCTGTCCTGCAGCCGGCTCTTGATGTTGGAGAAGATGGACTCGTTCCACGTGTCCAGCATCAGCTGGAGAACCATAAAGGGGTTACTGACAAAATGAGCCCAGGGAGGATAGAATATAGACCTGAATGGTGATGAGGTATGCTTTTATGATAGCTTTTATGATTGTTTGTGATGAGATTATCTTTGTAATGAACTGT
The DNA here is from genome assembly GCA_900323295.1 of Molva molva. NCBI lineage: Eukaryota > Metazoa > Chordata > Actinopteri > Gadiformes > Lotidae > Molva > Molva molva. The sequence continues at coordinate 4,507 of OOFG01059974.1, forward strand.
AAGCTGAAACTGTAACATCAAAGTAATGACTGGACTTTATAATGGGACTGATATACTTCCAATATTCAAGTGTCAAGATTTTGCCATGTTGACAAAGAAAAGCATAAGACCAACATTCATTGGATTTAAGAAAAGCAATCCTGGTTAAAATTGCCCTGGCCACACTATTGGTTTAGACATTAAATGGTATGAAGCATTAAAAGACAAGCTACTGATGGCTTTGTTGTGTGTTTGTGTGTGTTCTCTCTCATTCAGCTGCATTAAATCCACTGCACTGCTTTGCTCTAACAAGAAAGTGTCAAGTGTTTTGCACTCATAAGATCATTCCCATGACAGCACTCACCTTGCGCACGATGCTGTCCTCCACGTTGGACTTCTTGTTGCTGCCCTGCTTGCCCATCAGGGTGATCTCCAGCTGGCAAAAGGGCTTGGGCAGGATGTCGCACTGCGTGAAGAACTTCCTCCACTCTGCGATGTAGGCCTTCAGCAGCGCTGTGTCGTCCTGGTGACTCAACACCCTCTGTTGGGACGAGGTCTTGGTTAATGGAGTCATGGTCTCACAGAAGGTGAAGTTGCAGCAAGTAGTGTATATGATGACCAATGGTTAAGCAGAACCAGCAGGGAGTCGTGAAAACATGCAACTGTACAAAAGCAGACAATCTTTCGGCCACAAATACTTTTCGTGTTGGTGGTGCCAGCTTGATGCGGATGCACGTTATATTACAAGCACAAATAATATTGATGAGAATGGGGCATCTAAGTACTTTCCTGATCACAACTCATTAAATGAAGGATCAATACAACAACCCTTCCCACTTCACTTTTGAATGTGTTAGAAATCATGAAAGCAAATGCTGCTGCACTGCTGGTAATGGTCCATCTACTGTTTACTAGACAGACAATACATTCAAACATTCTCATAAAGTAGATATGATGGCCAACATAATACGTTTTTGTTTCCCATGTCATTTTCACATACTAATAAAAACTCAACCCAAAGCAAGAAATTCAAAAGTGCAATCACAAGCCCCAGCCTTACCGCTTGTGCTTGTTTGATGAAGTCTAGTATATCTTCCTTCAGGGCTTGGTGGATCTTGGCTGGACCTTTGTCGTCCCATAGGCACACTGCATGGACATCTCTATGGAAACAGGGGGGACATGGGGAATTTAGACCTCCCAGCAACCAACCACAGAGAGGTAAAGGAATTCATTGTCTGGGTTCAGAGAGCATCTATTCGATGGGGACAGTGTGGTAAGACTTACGAGAACAGGTCAAACCACTGTTGTTTGGTTACAGACTCTTGGCGTAGAAGCTTTAAGACTATAGGACGCATCAGGTCCCATTTGTCCTCAAACTGGAGGGAGCCTTTGTTCTGCAAAACATGCAGAAGGAGAGCCAAGATCGTATAACTGTATCATTGCAGCAATAGCTGTCATGTAATTAGCCATTGAATCAATAACATGATATATTAGTTCTTCAATTATTTACTACTTGCTTACTTTACTTTAATACTTTCTACTTGCACATGCTATTCCCACACCCACTGTTTTATTCCAGTGACAATAGCAGACAGTTCATCTTCAATCTCCTAGGTGATCTAGGTAGCTTAACTGGACGATGCATGGTCGTTTTCATAAACCACAGCCTGTTGCTGACGGTAACGTTGGACCAAATTACAAAAGACACAAACAGGCCTTCTAGTTTCTTAATTATATTTCTTCAATGCATTATTGTGAATGTTTAAATGACAAGTCAGCTGCAGAGGTTGACACATGAAAAGGGGGCTTACGTGATGCCGATTTTCATAGAAAACGTTTTATTTTCCTTGCACCTAATGTGCTGTCTCTCACTGTTTATTTGCGCCTATCGGTCTACTATTCTTTACCAAAGCCTAGCTATACTACATCTCGCCTGGCTATTCATACAGCTACATCAGTGGAGAGTAGCCAATGTTAGCTAAAGGAAACTAACTAGTCCGAGCTTGAGTCATTGCTGACAACCAAGACAGTAAGGGGACCTTACACTGGTCATTCGGGTTACAACTTAGCCATAACCTCAGAGCAAATCAACGACGTGTACTTCAAAGACGCCATCGAGAATAAATCAATTCAACTGGAGCCTACCTTTAGCAAATTAGACGTCGCCATGTTCCCTGAAGTTATTGTCTCGCACAATCTCGCGTGGACGGTGCGCTCGCAGTTTCGCCGCTCAATGATACTTCTCATCGTTTGTGTCCTTTACTTGGTTCTCAGACCACTTCAAATCAAGCACAAAGCAAAATACAACTATTTCTTCGTTATTACATGATGACGATGGAGGGCTGAAAGTGAAAAGATGCCATACATAGAATCCATACACACATCAGATTCTGAACCACCTGTACTTGCCTCATCACAGCCTAGTTATTATAATAACATCACAGTGAGCTGTAGTAGTTCTATGTCTAAGAGTTAACACATTTTACATGTTAAATTAGGATGTATCCCCTCTAAAGATTTATGCAAGTACAATGTTATTCAACACATAGATTCAAGATAGAAGTTACATTTGTTTTTCCTCTACATTTGTATTTACCATATATAGTTATTTGCTTTACAGAGTTCAGAGGCAACATATTGGTAGTGGTTTTCAATCTCTAAGTAACTTTGGGCTCTTTAACTGGTTCCCACAGAAAGTCATATAAAAACTGTCTGATAAGGGCTGAGGTACTGTAATGTTGACTTTGGTGGTTGTTTGGCTGCACGAAGCTGACGTCATATGACAATCTGGCCGTCCTGACCAATCGCCGTGCAGAGGGCGGTCTACAAGCGAAGACGATACACACGCTAGATTGATCCATTCAATCTGTCACATGCACTACATCCTGCACCGCTCTCGTCGTATCCTACTATGTCGAAAACGAGAAGGAAAACACATAGCATATGAGAATTTCCCTACGGATGTATCATGAATGAAGATGGAGACGTATACACAGGTATGGTTCCTTGTGAGATGTATTAACCTAACTTGTACTGAGCACATGTGTTGATCTGGTTTCTTCCTGGGCCAGTGGTACTACTTGGCTGACTTCCTAACACATGTACTACATGTGATGAGGTGTAACGTTAGATTAATAATTTGAGACTCAAATGAAAAGCCTCCTGAGAAAGGTAGCCTACATTCCGGGGGAGATTACGCTGCTACTTTCAAGAAGATGACGATAATGGCGATAGACACTAATTCTATAATATCTCTGCTCATGTCTTGTGTCTTAAAATCCTTATGTGCTTCTACTCCGCTTCAGGGTTACCTTTGAAGCAGACCGAAGGGTCCCTCACGGGAAAACTCTGTGGAAGTTGCATGGCCAACCTTGGATTGCACAATTACAAGTTGAAGGACATATTCACATGGTAACTTCAACTGTTTAACAAGAGCCACGAGGTCTAGCTGACCGTACAATAATGAAGAGGAAAGCGTTCGCTGTAGATCCGATTAGCATTGAAAGTTGGTTAAATCAAATTGCGGATGTTTCTGAAACATTTATCAGATTTGAAAGCAGACACATTCAATAACTATAAAATATTGCCACATGCTCAGTTCTTCACTCAGTAGTCTACTCATATCCGTTTTTACGAAGTTATAAATTACGTTAGAGACACCCCTTAGAAACCAGGTACTACGTTCCTGGTTTGCTTTCTTTCATTGCTTCATTTATTCAACCAGAGAAATAGGCTTACTCTTGAGATCAAAACCAGTAATACATTACTGTGTGGTTTTGTACAGGCATCTCCTGAAGACTATCGCCATGGGCCAGGCGCTCTCCCTGATGATCTGCGGTACGGCGGTGAGCTGCCAGTACCTGGCCCAGGCTGGCGTGGAGACGCCAATGTTCCAAAGCTTTCTCAACTACGCCCTGCTGCTCGTCAGTTACACCTCCCACCTCTGCTGCCGCAAAGGTCAGGCTGTGCCATCATTGCACTTTTAATCATAGCCTATCACATATCATATAACACATACATAAAGTGGGCTGGTCCTTATTTAAAAAAAGAAGTGTTGGTTCAAGCATGTTGTCGTATTTTATCGATTTAAAGGCAATTCTGCTTATCATGCATAGATGCATTGGAATGACAAATGATGAAAAAATAATAAAATAAAAACTAAATAAAGCCTGAGAATAAAAATAAAGGATAATGTTTACTAGTTCACCTATTACGTAGCTGGTCATATAAATGAGCATGTACATTTAAACATTTCAAAAAGTAAAATGTTGCAGATCCAATTCCAACTGACGGTAGCATCTGCCAGTCTAACTAATGATCTTCTATGTTTTTTTTAAGGTGATGAAAACATCTATCAGATCTTGAAAACTAAATGGTGGAAGTATCTTCTGATGGGCCTGACGGACGTGCAGGCAAACTACGCTGTTGTGAAGGCCTACCAGTACACCACCCTGACTAGCATACAGGTAAACAGGTTTATGTTAATATAGAATGTGCCCACCTCATTCAGGTGTTATAATGACCTCGAGTGCCATCTATTTCAACAGTGTATGTAGAAATAAAAAAAATAAAAAATGTAATTGACCATTGTACCCTTTTTCTGCCGGCAGTGAGATGGCAAGTTCCATTTCACTTGTACACAGCAAACCTTCCCAGAGGCAAGACAATTTGAATACGATAATAGGATTTGTATCCAGATTTTATCATCGTAATTTAATTGGAAATAACAACTTAATCTGGAGACACATGCTGATAAAATTAAAGTAAACAAGGCAAGGTGCATGTAACAAAAAAAAGGGAAGTGTGAAGGTCAAAAACATTGAGTCTGTTTGGTGATAGTCTCTTGCTTTGTATCTCAAGTCACCAATGCCTTGGCCCCAGGGCTCTACCACAAAACATTTTTTCCAAAGGAGCACTGGGTCTAAGTCTAAAAAGTTGGGGGCACACAAAGACATTTAATCGTGTAATGAAAAACATAACTATTTACATACCGAAAAGCAATGCTCTATATATATTTAAATTAAATAAAAATAATACATCAATAAATGAAATGAAATTGAATTTACTTAACAAAAAAACGAATAACAATCCTGTGCGAATTGTATCCCGCATTTGTTTCTCCAACTCCACAAGCTGATCTGTCTGCCTTGTTTTTTGTCATGCAGCTGCTGGACTGCTTTGTGATCCCCGTGCTGATGGTGCTCTCCTGGATCCTGTTGAAGACCCGCTACAGGCCCGTTCACTTCGTGGCGGTGAGCGTGTGTCTGGTCGGGGTGGGCGCCATGGTTGGGGCGGATCTGATGGCGGGCCGAGACCAAGGATCCAGTAAGATCTGTGTTCCTCACCGTCTCTTCCTCTTTTGTGCAACCGAAAAAGTATAATGCCATTTCCTCATGAGGTCAGCATTTTTATTTTAAATATCTTCCGTTCCTCGGTTTAGTGATACAAGGGAAAACATGTTTTTTCCGAAAGATTTATTTTTGCATTTTTTATGCTTTAATGATGAATGATACAGTGAGAGTTAGACAGGAAGGTATGGGGGAGAGAGGGGAGAGAGCATGCAGCAAATGACCGCGGGCTGAAAAACATGATGTTTAATATCATTTTAAACTATTTGCAACTGTTGAAAATACAGTTGCAAATATCTTACAATAGCCCTTACAGAAAAGCCAAACATTACATTTTATACTAGAGATGCAAATGGCCTTGTATCCTTCTGTCCTGTGGAGTTCTCAGTTAGGCCAGGATGTTTCCCATAACAATGTTGGATATCAGGCTCTGACTTTTAAACACGCTGCTGGGTGAACCATAACATTGTGGATACCTCACACCTCCTCAGAGGCATAGAATTTCACTGGTCAAACTGAGGACCTTTTTGTTTTTTTGGGTTAAAAATGCAATCCAGATATCTCTCCCACACCACCACATTCCCTCCTCTCACTCAGCTCTCCCCACACACTGTTCCTTCCATGTTCTAGCCAGCGACGTCCTGCTGGGGGATGGCCTGGTCCTGCTCAGTGCCGGCCTCTACGCTATGTCCAACGTAGGTCAGGAGTACACGGTGAAGAACCACAGTCGCGTGGAGTTCCTGGGCATGATGGGCTTCTTTGGTACCATCATCAGCGGCATACAGCTGTAAGCATATATGCGTCATAAAAAATATATATATTAACACATAAGTCTAAACCTTCCTTCTCCATAATGACATAATGAACTCCTGTATCTAAAATAAATAATGAAATAGTAATTTACGTTTGTATATATGTAGACAAATCTCTTTAAAACACCCGGGTTGGGTTCCATGGAAGAAGGGCTGCGATATGCCCGTCTGTGCTCGCCTCATAGCTACATATGCTACCTATAGGTGAAAAGCATGTGGGTGGTGATAGACCAACAGGAGAGAGGGAAGTGTATCTAAGGGGCCTTCAGGGTTAGTGCACCATAATAACATCACTATTTATTATTCAACTACTAGTTGGCAATGACAGCCTTTATCAAAAGTACATAGCTGACTGTATACTTTAGTTTAAGGTCATTGAGAAGGCCCTGTGATACTGTAATAGTGATAAATGAGCTATACAAATGCCTCACAAACTACCATTTTACCAGCTACTGACAGACAATATTTATTCCAACTTGTCTTTTCCAACTTGTCTGACCTTATGTTGTGTTGAACTGCAGAGCTGTACTGGAAACCAGTGCTGTGGCTGCCATTAAGTGGGATATCAAAATCAGTAAGTGGTCTTTACTGTCATGGAGATACATCATTTATAAGGTCAATATTTTAGACAAAATATTTCCAGCTATCTGATTATTGATTCATATAGCCTTGATGATGCATTTTCCTCACCTTCTTTAAAGGCTACAATAAAGTTAAGACTTTTCTAAATGGCCTGACTCCATATCTGCTTTACTACTGATCAGCGTTACTATTATGCATTTACCAATTTATTTTGTCAATACAGTGACTTTTCTATACCTCATGTTGAAGTGAGTGTCAGTATTTGTCACCTTGTACTCGGCTGAAAACTTTTGATGCCTCAAGGACTACAAAAATGTTAATCTCTTTTACAAATCAGCGAGCTGAAAGCTAAATGGCCCCCCGGCCCTGCTAAGAGTCTCTCTCTTTCGCTCTCTCTCCACCCCCCCAGTGGTGCTTTTTGCGGTCTACGCTCTCTGCATGTACGCCCTCTACAGCTTCATGCCCACGGTGGTGAGGCTGACCAGCGCCACGGCCGTCAACCTCTCTTTGCTCACGGCGGACCTGTTCAGCCTCTTCTGCGGCCTCTTCCTCTTCCACTACACGGTGAGCCACGGCACGCAATATATCCCCTTTGATTGTTTTTGCAGCGAATCTCTTGGGATGTACAATGTACAAAGTAGTTTGTAAGCAAAATTATTAAATAGTAAAACTGGGCAAAATCAGTCTGCCATTTTGACCGGTGATTGAAAAGTATTTACTCTCCACCAAGTCCTACTTCTAGTTTTTATTCTTCTAGTTTTGTATGTAATGACATTGTTCTGCTCCCAGTTCTCTGGGCTGTACATCATCTCCTTCGTGGTCATCACGCTGGGCTTCATCATGTTCAACGCCGTTCCCACGTACACGCCCATACCCCACACTGACTCCAGAGAGGCTGGCCTCGACGAGCCGGTCACAGCGCTTACAGAGCAGAACCACGGGGCTACTTCCCAATGCTTGCTGCCACCGGCGGAAAAAAACTCGGAGAGCACCGTGGCCATGTTGTCTCCTGTCTAACCGGATCCACTACGTTTACTGAAGTAATTAAAATGGGATGTGCTGCTGGATGGGGTGCTGGCTGGCTCACCTAAAAAATAATGCAAGGCTTTTGCATTGCCTTAACACTGGATGGCCTGAGAGCTCTATCTTGGATGTGTTTGTTGTTTTTATATATTTTTCACATTCTTTTAAGATTGTTGACCAAAACAACTCCCATGTTATCTCCAGAAGTTTGATGTTTTATGGGCATGCACATGTCTTCAGAACTCGGGATATCCTTGTTTATCATGTAATGACTGCAAAGACATATTCAAGTTTTTTTTTAAATGTTCATTCATCATTGTCACCTTTTTTTGGTTGGCTCATGTTACAAACCATGCAAGAGTCCACTGCTATTTTACAAGCCCATTTGACTTTGGTTGAAAAGGCATGGAACGTTACCACGTTTTAATATGTTGTATGTTTTGACAAACATTTGTTCTACCAGTATGCCATATTTTACGGTAAGGTTTAAGGTATGTGGTAGTATTTTATGAGATACTTGAGTTAGCTTTTTACTATTTTATTTGTATTATTATTATTATTATTATTATTGAGTTGAACATTTTAATGACACAGTTTACCCATATGTTCTTACTGCATTAAGGAGCCCTTTGTTGGTACTGTTGCGCCAATGTAGCTTCTTGTCATATTTGTGTTATGGTTTGGTGGCCAAATGAAAATTCAACGAATTGTATAAATAAACTTTCTAAGCAAGCCCTGATTGATTCTGTGACTTTATTTGTGGCTATTTCTTATAACCTGTTCCTTCATTACCAGTGTGATGATTTGCAATATTGCAATACTTTAACAATTTATCAGCATGCATGATGCCTATAAATGAATGGTCCTAAAAAGGTGCTCCAATTTATAAATTAACATTCCCACTGTTGAACGAATGAAGTCTTTTTAAGGTAGGCCTATAGACTTCCCGATTACAAATTATGGTATCCGAAACCATTTGGTCTGGAGGGATAGGTCTACTAGATCTTGTTTTGACACATTCTGTCTAACATTCCCGCGCTCTGAACGCAGATAAAAGGTTAAAAGCCAAAAGACAGAAACAAATAAAGGCTAAATTAATCAATGACTCCCGCCAAACGCGCGTTAGAGAGTCTGCATTGCGATGTTGTTTCATCTCTATGTTTTAACCCTCTCGGTCCCGCATTGATGACGCTATCATCATGGAGGAGAAGAAGGTATCTCTAATCCACTGAGGTTGACAAACCGCATTCAACGACCGGCTGTAATTGCATCGCATCGTATTCTTGGTATGTAACATAACCTTATTTGTTCTGTTTACACGTGCATGTTTTTTGGATACCTCGGATTAGTTTCTCGGACGCTGATCCAATCCGTCGACGAGAGGACTAACAGCATGACTAATTATGCGTTCGATTATGGGAGTGACACAAATATTTATGGACGTTTGTAAGAGGAAACGAAAGGTTATTTTAGTCAGATTTCAGAAACACATACACATACCCATTATTCAGAGGGTTACAATACGGAACAGCGTCGCCTACTGATTCAATATGCGCCTTTCTTCTCGCCACCAAGGACAGCTCCTTAGAAACGGCCTGTAGCAGAAACATCGCTCATGGATATGTTCGGTTCTGGTTATTCAACTATACTCAATTGATTGTTTTCAGGCAAATCAAGGGAACAAAACATACTGTTGAGAGACACAGGAGGAACCCATCGAGATGAAGCATTTCTTACGGTAGGCTACCAGTAAACTACTTTCCACCGTGTTAGACTGTAGGCTATATTTAATACGATGCTGTCATGATATTTTCAGCCGTGAATGTTGCAACTGTTTTGTTTTTTTGTAATATGTTTAAATGTATGATATTTGTAGGCTTATTCTCGGTGTTTCCATGTCCTCTCCGGTCTGCTGATGTATCAGCAACCCTGCAAGAACCGCTTTTGAATTCCCAGTTATTTTAACCCTTTACAATCAATCGATGACGTGTGTTGTGTTTCCAATAACGCACTGTCGTGGTCTGACTTGGTGATCAAGTGAGCACACGGCAGTAACACAACGGCTGTTAATTAGTA
>OOFG01059975.1:0-18520 GCA_900323295.1 Molva molva
GGCTATACCCCCTCATCACACACACACACACACACACACACACACACACACACACACACACACACACACACACACACACACACACACACACACACACACACCTTGGAAACGGAGAGCTGCATGTTGACGATGGGCTGGTGCTGTTGGAAGACCTGGACCTCTTCTATGATATGAGCCCCCTTCTCCAGCAGCACTGCTTTGTGGAGGTAACCTGAATCTGGAAGTAAGTTCAAAAAGATTAGGGCAACACTGGTCTCACTGAATACAGACCGGCCTCGGTGAAGCTCCCTGCGGTGATCATTTGAAGAGTGATGTTACTGATTTGATACGATTAGAATTATTTAATTTAAATTTTGTTAAAAAACAACATTGCTGTGGAAAGGCTCTAGGAGAAGTTTACCATACAAAAGTTTCCTTGTTACATTATTCTCCTTTGTATTAATACTGAAGACTGTCCCTGTGATTAGCTACCTGTGAGTAGGAACAGTATTGTGTAGTCCCTGTGGTTAGCTACCTGTGAGTAGGAACAGTATTGTGTAGTCCCTGTGGTTAGCTACCTGTGAGTAGGAACAGTATTGTGTAGTCCCTGTGGTTAGCGGCCCGGACCCGCTGGGCAGCGAGATGTCTGTAATTCTGGTCATGTGACACCATTGTCAGGCTCCGCCCAACTGGCTGTACACTGTCGTCTGCTAGGAAATTGTCTTTGACAAAACGAAGAGTGTTGTCTGATGCGTTGTGAAGGCCACACTGTGGGGAACGGGCAGATTAGAGCAAAAAGCATGAAGGTGAGCAGACAATTCATCATGTCCTTGCTGAAATACTCAATATTCCAACAGTATCTTGCTATGAAGAAGGGAACACAATTAAATGGATTCAGCCTCAACAGTTTACACCCCCCAAAATGCAGTAACGCAGTTGACATGCACAGCTTGGTTCAGTTCAGGCTGAATAAACAGACTAAGGTCATACTCCCAGCAAGGCCACTCGTTTAAAATCGGTGTATTACATAACATTTAACAAGATTGGTACTTGATGGCTCAACAGTTTCTACACTTATTGTGTCATGTTGATTTACATCCTTGTGTTGATTTGCAAAGTTCAAGATTTGAAAATAAACCAACATTTCCAGCCAGCCAGATGTTCCCTAGGTGTGCAGGTCAATGTACTGAGTGTGTCCATCGCCTTCGCAAGTGGCTCTGATGGCACCTGTTTCAGAACGAGATGCCAGCCTGTCTGAGCCCAAACCACAGGGAGCAGCGGGACCACCGGCCCCACGACCAAAACAAGCCTCCCAGCTACGAAAGCCAAATATCTGCTTTAGAACGGCATACGTTACAAGGGGACCACAGGGCAAGCAGTCCTGCAGACCAATGGTGAAGGATGCATCGCATGTTAACTTCACAGATACACCCCAGGCGTGCGAAAACAACGACTCAGGGAAATGGAGGCGAGCGCTACAGCATTCAAATCCGGCTTTACCGGATAGAAGCGCTTGAATCAAAGGACATGATATAACCAATGTGAATATAACTGAGTTCTGTCTGTATTTATTATATAGCCTACAATATATGAACTCTCTACAATATAGCCTACATAACTAACTACTTGTGTGTGTTGTGTCGGACACTCATGCACAGAGTGGAGTTCAACTGCTTGATTCATTATTATTCGTTCTTTCATATAATTATAATACGCCTACCAGTCTTGACTTGTCCCTCAAACGAATGTCTCTTAAATGTTACAATATATATATAAAAATAACTGTCTGTTATGTCAGACACATCGCCATACGAGTGGAGTTCTCCACTGCTTCCTTCTTGTTTCTCTGTTCATATAATAGCACAGGGCAGCGGGTGGCACTCGGGGAAATGTGTGTGAGACATTGTCCAATGTTTAAAGAGCCAGTGAGCCCACTGTTTCAGATGGAATTCCAACACTATCTGATATAAAAAAATGTGTTTTGGGCTGAGAGTTTTAGGAAAGAGGGGGCGTGTTATCCCCATGGTTACGACCCACACCAACTTTATGAAACTTTCTTAGTACCGTTGTTGTGCAACTGTTATGAGTGTATAATAAGCGATGTTTATGAAATCCGCCACACACTGTAGCGTTATACTATAGGTGTCCGGGAAGCCTAACCCTCACTCGGACGTGGGTATTAAATAAATCGCTGCTCAGACGGAGCTTTACCATCCACACACACCTTAGTGTTATACTATAAGTGTCCGAAAAGCCAAACTTTCTCGCGGACACCGCAGTCAACCGCTGCCCAGACAGATCTCCACACGTCCACACAAACCGCGCCGCCGGTGCCCCTCGGTCGTGACGTCAGACTACCTCGGAAAAGGTAGTCTGATGTCACAAAAGAACGCCACCTGCCTCCATAGCAGAGTGGAACGTTCACAGAGTTTTGGGGAGAACGGCAAAAACATAGGATTTTACCCCTTTTTTCTCTAAATTGGGGACTTATTTCAGTAACAGTGATAAAATGGCATAGATTACCATGTTGACGATTATATAAGACAAATTACAACGGTTTTGGGTTCACTGGCTCTTTAAACAAAACTAATCAGACATAAATCAGCTTTCAATGAGCTACAGGGATTAGGATGCAAAAATAGGGAATATTGAACATTAAACTGAATTCATCATCGCAGATGTAACGTGTATAATGCATGTTTTCCATTTGAAACAAAGCAAATGTATCTAATTTTACAATAGGCTATAATATAAAGATACAATAAGTGTGTGTTGTGTCGAACACACACCGCGATAGGGGCAGATTGGAGTTCTGCCTGATTCCTTATTATTCATTCGTTCATATAATTGTATAGCCTAATTAAAAAGGTTAATGTCATTGTTGCCATTATTATAATTATATCCTACCTTATCTCCTATCCTAACGATGTAGGCCTATTCTTGTGTAACCTCTCAAAGTAAAACACTGCAGCGTTCTGTCTGGGGCTTAATATCTATTAAACTTGATAGGCCTTATAGGCTACATCGCGTGGCTTACAGTTCTGATTGTAATGTTTGTCAATCTAATGTCTAAGTTAGCCATGTTCTTTTAAAAAAAAAAAAAATCTTAAATATTTCAGCAGACATGCAAATCAAAGAAAATAAAAAAGATATAAGCACACCACACCATGCACAGTCATGGTCGATGAGGAACTAGATGGAGCTGGGTGGAGGTGGAGCTGGGTGGAGGTGGAGCTGGGTGGAGGTGTCTCTGAGGGGAGCCCTCGCCCATGTACCATCAGCACCCTGGTAGTCACACATTTTAGCCCTTGCACAGCTGGGTGCACACGAAAATTCCTTCACACAGATAATCACGATCTTCCCATTATGATACAACGGTGGATGTTCCTGACCAACACAAGCAAAGCCATGTACCTCTCCTGGATTTGCAATCTTCTCCTGGACACGTGTGCTCCACCGTAGCGTGTCCCGGTTCAAGACTTTGTAGTTCCTGGAGAACGTTGCCTTGACGTCCCCTAGGCGGAAAGCGCACACTGCCGATTGGCCAGAATTGACCGACCTAATAAACAAACAACAACAATCACTTAGTTTAGTTTTAAAGTGTAAAACTAAAAGAATAAAACATAGCATTCTGATCAACTGACCATTGGGAGGTAAAGATGCCGTAGAACAAGGTGTCATCTGCAGGTGCTCCCTCTGGTGGTGGGAGGTCGATAATGTCCTGAACAACGTTGTATGGAAGCTCACTGCTGGCCTGGCACAGCAGCTGAGCTTTAGCAAAGGTGGTCCAGCGCCGCTGCAGGGTCCTCTGGCCTCCAACATCGCTCTGGGACCAACCAATAGGAAAAGGACACTTTTAGGACCTAAACAGCACTACTTATGCTTTGGTTTCAAAGTTCATTTATAGTATACTTTTCAGATACTTATATGTATGCAAAATGAAATGACATTGAGAGTCTATCTTCCTTCGCACACATTGATAATGAATTAAAACTGAACTAATTAACAATGTGGTGCAAAGGAATTGGTTAAATGTGTGTATGAACTGTAGATGGCTGCATGCTCACACAGCTTTTCCTTTATGTATTATACAAGGAATGATGGTTTCCTCATCAGCTGACCCGCACACTGCCCCTTACCGTGCAAATCTGAGCCACACGAGAAACTATGAATTTGTCGATGAAATCGTACTCTCTGCCCACTTCGCTGAAGAAGAAGTAGATTTTCTCCTCGCTGGGAATGAAACTGGAGCTGATGAAAGTGGGATCTAAAGAAATGGAACAGAAATGAGATCATCCAGTTATTTGCCTCCAGCTTAAAGATTGCTTTATGTTTCTGACACAATAGAGTGGCTGTTGTCCCACAGATTCAAAAAAGTTCAAAAGATCTTTATTGGTCACATACACCGAATATACAATACAATGTGTATTGAAATGCACTTTGCCCTCCCAGATTAGTTTATAGCTGGTAAGATTAAAAGATAAAAACAGATGTTTACAAATCTTAGTGGAAAGTGAGGCTTTACGGTCCTGGGCAAAAGGTTTTCTACCTCGTTAATTTAGGCCTTGTCGCTGTTGTCAGTGATCAGGCTCACCACTACTGTGTCGTCTGAAACTCTCTGATCAGTTGGTAGGGGGTGTGTCCCTGAGCTTGCTGTCCAGACTAAGGGTCACTATTGTGTTGAACGCCGACCTATAGTCAATGAGCAACAGTCTGAGGTAGTTTCCCCCACCGATGTCCAGGGGAGAGAGGGCGGTGTGCAGCACCTGGTTACTGGCAATGTCCTTGGATCTATTTGCACTGTAGGCTAATTGTGAAGGGAGAGGAGAGGAGGTAAAGGAGTGCTAATGCTAGATAAGTCTTTCAAAACATTTCATCAGGGTGGAGGTCAGGGCTACAGGACATGTGGGGTTGGCTAGGGACAGGGGCAATGTTGATTGCTGTAGGTCATGTTCTCCATGTATTTTAGACACAACTCAACTTAGCGTATTGGTCTAAACATACGACAGATAAGGTGGTGGGAAGTATAATGGGGTCTAATGGGGGTGTATCATTTAGGGTCAAGACTTTTAAACGTCTTGATACTTTCACAACAACAGATGGCACCAAATATCTGTAAAACAAATGTTCCCCTTTTGACTGAAGCAAGCCACCGTCCCTCACAATCACAGTGCCAGAGGCCTGAAGGATGGAGACATGATGGCACCGAAGCGGCTCAAAAGTAGGACATGTGAATCAACCACTAAGGAGCAGCGATGATGCTAGGTTCAGTCATGAGTCATGAAACAGCTCTTCAACAACCTAAAGGTATGGTGTAACAAAATGCAGTGCTCACATTTTCTTTGGTATTTGGTAGAAGCCGTTCATTTACAAATGTGATTATATTAGCTTTATATTTAAATGTGATAATTTCATCTCAAAGATGTTAAAAACATGATTTAATTCTAAAGATTATGAAAAAACAACAGCCTACTTTGTTTTATTTAATGGGTTTTTATTATCAGTATTTTCAAATAGGATTTTATGGAAGCGTAATGCATTCACTTGAGAAAAAAAATTCTGCTCTGTTTTTCTGAATTAACGAGATACCTCAAAATCCCAAGAGAAGCTCTCTCCTGCATGGGCTGCTGCTGCTAACAGCCTTCCCCTCCAGAGGTATTTCACGTAGGGGGTCGATCTCCCAATGTCTCAAACATAAACCAGAATAAAACTGGATTCAACTTAACAGGCAGGACATGTTTGCTTCTATGAAATAGAGCTCTTAGGTGAATGAGAGCTTCTCTTGGAATTTTGAGGTATCTCGTTAATTCAGAAAAATGAGCAGAATTTATTTCCATTGGGGCTGAACCCTGACTGGGGCTGTAGAGGAGCATGGCAGCCAGCGCCACCATGGCATTGTTCGGGGTGAACCCTGACACAGAGATAGAGATTTATATGTACATCTTTTCTTTTTACTGGCACCGATGTGACCGAGGAAAAGATTCCCTTGCATCAACATAATGAATGGAGGCAGTCTTGAGCCCTGTTTGTTGACATTTACAGACTTGTGTTAATTTGCCAACAGGATGAAATACAGCAGCTTTATGGTCCTCATCTCATCCATACAGGACGAGACACGCACGCCCAAATGTAACCCACTTAAACAGACCGATTCCCCAGGGGAAAATGCCATCTCGCTTCAATGTTTGCAACAGGATGAAAAACTAAAACCAACAATCCTGCTTACCCTCCAGCCAACCCAGCGTGTCGTCCAGCTTGAGGTCCACGGGACTGAGATGCCTGGAGATGACCGGCCGGTTGCCCCTGTAGTCTGCCACCGTGGCGGTGTACAGCTCTCCATCTGAAGGGACAGCACAGGAACAACCCTAAACCTCAAGTCAAATACTAAACTCTGCTCAAATAATACAGGCATGTGCAGTGGGGTTGACTACACCTGAAAGTGTGACAAAGTACTACTGTTTAAGTTAATCAAATGAAAAGGATATTCAGGTAAGGCAACAAATGAATGCCTTTCTGTCTAGAGATTCATGACATAATCATTTACTTTGAATGCAGAACTAGTGTCATGAGTATTTTGATCTCGTATGCACTAGGTTTTACATTTTGTATAAAAAAATGTTTTTGTCTGTGACAATGCAAAGAACATTGGAACAGTTAGAAACATGAAACAGATGTCTTGCACACAAGGTTTCTGGATAAGCTAATTGCGAACCCCTGTAGCAACACAATGTCATGAATGGACAGACTGCAGCTGGTGTTTACCGACGGTGATGGCGGTGTTGCGCTGGTAGGGGTCGTAGGGGCAGCGGCCTCGGCCTTCCTCTGGCTTGCTACTCTGGCTCGTCATCAACAGTGTCTCGGTGAGCTACGCAAGTTCGGAGAAATAAGCAACATTCAACAAAACAAAGACAGAAAGGAACAAAAACAACAGACGGGCAAAGTGTGGATAGGCAGAATATAAACGGGGTGAATCAATTAAAAAACGATGAGGCAATAGTCTGAGCTCCGTATTCTGGCTCAGGTTATGCAGACACAGTGGGTTGGGTACTACATACCAGTGGAACATGGTCAATAGTTAGTGCTATATGCATACAACATGTTCCACTTACCATGTAGGTGCAGCGTGGGCTGAAGGCGTACGTTCCACAGGCGTACATGTGCGTGGTGTTCAGAAACTGCAGCACACGTATAAAATTTGGACAATCCATCTAAAAAGAATAAAGAAACTCTTGGTAAGTCAAGATAGTTTCAAAACAACAGCCAAGTTATAACTAAACCGTACATTTAATTTAGATATGGTAATAACCTATGCACAGTTTTCTAGGGAGAATACCCTGAAACCATAGAAGGAAAGATTCGTTTCCAAACACTTACCATTTCCTTGCCTTTCATTGAACATTGCTTAAGATCATTTTCTGATGGAGACCAGTCCAGCTGAAAAGAAAAAAGGTGAGAGACATTTGTTTAACAGCTGTTTTACTTTGAATCACCAGCGTCAACAAGCTGAATTGTGTTTATAAAGAGTAGAAGATGTAGTTTAAATTAACTAAATAGTTTCACTAAAACCACAGATATCTCTTGGAGCCATCAGGCAGGCTACTCTCTACTTAACTGCGACAATAGGTATTTGAAATATAATTAAAACAAATAACTGCACAATAGATCATCATGAATGTAAATGCGTGGGAGTGTTAATTGAATGGGTGAATGGGTGGATGGGAGTGGATCCTGGTGTAATATTTCCCCTACCTTACTTCTAATCACAATGGCCTCCTTCTGGCTCACATCCAGAGACAGCACGGCGTCACGCGCCCCAACAAACAGCGTGTCTCCGTCCTCACTGAGCAGCAGCAGGGTGGTGTTGCCAACCTCAGGGCTGTGGAAGCGCACCAGAGGCCTGCCGGGTGAACCTGCCACGCCAGAGACTACAACATTAGGCCTGCAATTCAGGGAGTAGTCAATGTGTCACCAGTTGTTCTAGACACCCCACTCAAAAACATACAGATATTTCTTTGCTAAATGCAAGGGCATAGGTTTTAGTAGGGAGCTAGGGACATGTCCCTACCAATGTCAAGAAACCAGTGAATTGGCCCTACCAAAAATCATAATGAAGCTGAACATTTATTTATAGGGAGAGTGACATGAAAAAAGTAATCGCTGTCTTCTTTAAAGCAATTGGACTAGTCTGCCAAATCGGCGATTGATTCTCTTCAATCTTTTGATCTGCAACAGCGATCAACATCTTCCTCTGAAGTGCTTCTCGCCGTGTCTCCTTCCCCCCCGACCACGTCGGTGTGCCCAGTAGCGCTCAAGCCTGAGGTTAGAGTGGGTTTCAATCAGCACAGCAACTTTTCATTCAAGAGAATATTAGTCATTATTTCTCTTCTTTCTCGTCTTTCGTAATCCGTGTCGGATTGGCCGCCATGGCCACACCACCATGCAAAAAATAAAACATACTTTGCAGCGAAAGTTGTTTCAGCAGCCGTATTCGCTCTGAATCAGTTTGCGATCCAAAATCCTTATAGGAAAGGGGTGGATGGGCCATCCCCTGTGAAGACATGAGCAGTAGAGGGTCCCTCCTCTTCCAGTTGTCTATCATGGGTCCTTAGTTTGGAAAGAATATTAGTCAATTATAATTGGAGACAAATCTTTTTCTGATCCTGTTTGAATTGTGCCATCCAATTACAAATATGTTTGTCCATTTAAAAAGATAATTTTGCAAGTCAAGAAAGCCGCAGTTTTTCGTAAACTGTTGAAGTAAGGAGTGTGAAAATGTGTTATTATGCCGATTACACACCAAAAAGATGCATATGTGATGTCATAACCGTCTCTTCACTTGCTAGCCGAGCCGCGCACACTAACACCATGCCAAGGTTCTCATCATGTAGTCAAACGAGCAATGTTCCTGCCGTTCTTTGGCTTCACTGCTGATAAAAGGACCAGGAGTCGCTGGACAAAACCCATCAGGTAAGCTACATCTTGGTGTTGCGGATGGGTATCGTGCACGACGTGAGATGAGGTGCACAGAGCGGTTTCACACAAAACTAAATATAACTTTACTGTTTTATGACAAAACTGCCAAATTCTGGACTGGCAAAATCATCATTTAAGTTGACAAACGTGTAATTCATGGCACAAAAAGAATATTTTTCTCTTGTCGTTGACTAGTGTACATATTCTTTCAGAGATAAGGACCCATGGGGGACAGTGGAAGGGGAGGCTCTCTATTTAGTTTTACAGAATACTAACGCTAAATAGTATGTTTTGGGCTTCCAGTTTGGCCGTTAGAAAGTTCAGTGCAATTGAGTCGACTTGAGATCTAGTTTTGTCTATGTTTCATTTACTTCTCCAAAGAGAGAAGAAGCAATGATCTCTTCTTCTCATCAAGGATGATGAAGCTAAAAGTCAACAAATGAACACATTGGTTTAGGTGATCGCCGCCCAGGTGAAGCAGTAGCCAGGTGATGTTAAGGTTTGCAATAAAATGTAGGTCAGATCTGCACAACATGGTTTTGAATAATAAGTGCGCAATTTGTCATCAGATAAAACTGAGGTAGAGGTTTATGTGAGGGTGGACATGGCAGGGCCCAACATGGCAGGGCCCAACATGGCAGGGCCCAACATGGCAGGGCCCAACGTGGCAGGGCCCAACATGGCAGGGCCCAACATGGCAGGGCCCAACATGGCAGGGCCCAACGTGGCAGGGCCCAACATGGCAGGGCCCAACATGGCAGGGCCCAATGCACTGACCTACAGGCTCAGCAATCAACTGCACAATACAGTTAGAGCTAAGTAAATAAGTCACCTGTAGCCATGCAGAATTACAATGACCAGCTGCAAGCAGTGACTACGCTTCAATTCAAATATATGTGTTTAGGTACTGACTGGGTGGTGGGCCAGTCTGTCCCGGGCTGTTTTTCAGTCCCAGTCCGTCCCAGTTCATAAAGCTATAGGCCTACATCATGAAAGACAAGTGTCAGCTTAGAAGCTGAACTATCAAGATGACCCTCAATTTCAGTGTTTGTTAATCATTACTTCATTACTTTAAAAGTAGTATACTACACCTTATTCTGTGGAAAACATTGCAGAACAAATGTAATCAGGCCCCAAATGTGATCTCTGATGTTTTACCTTTGAAACGTTGACTGCCATTATGTTCTCACAGTAGCCTGATATCCCCAGACCAATTCGCAATTATGTATTAGTCTGGAACAGTTCAATTTTGACTAAATTGGTCCAATGAAATCTCAATGGTGTTCTAAACTATTTTCTTTATAAATGATGTAGATACATTTAAGAGCTTCGATTTGTCATTTGTTAGAAATGTGTCTAACAAATATGTCAGCTATTAGTGAAGGTAATGCGGTGAGAATAATCTGGTTGACTGCTGAGACAATTCAGATTTGTCCGCTCATTTCTGACCAATCAGGGCATTTCTCTCCTGATTGGCTTGGGGAATCCATCTTGCCTGCCTATCACAGGTCGTGAATGCAACACTTCTCAATGGTGGAGAAACATAGGGAGCCCTCTTTACAACTGTCAAATATTGCCTACAGTAGCTGTCATTGCTGTTGACATAAATCAGAACCATGGATAGCAATTTGCACGCGAGTGCGAAGGTGCATAAGATCTCTGCCTCAAAACAGAAGAGGCAACAAGGATTCAAATGCTTAGCTTGTTACACCCTAATGTTTGAATTTGTTTTAAAGGACGAACGTTGCGCCCAACGACGGCAGCGCTGCTCCATCTTCCTCTGTATGAATTGCTTCACAGCGCAGAGGTCTCTCAGTTGGTTTTGTACAGAGCCTGTGAGACAGTTAGGTCTATAGGTACATTTAAGATAAGTTAAGAGTTAAATCATTTCAGCTATGGCCATTGAATTGATGGCAACCAAACTTAAGCAAGTTATTAAAATAATAATTGTACTTCGCTTATTACTCTATTTTGGTAATGAACAGCTATTTGTTCAGATCTTAAAACAGCACTTTAGCATTTTACCTTGTTGCACTAGAAAATTAATCTGTATAGTAAAGTTTTTCAACTTTTGTTCAACTAAATATGTTAATAGTTTCACGTTTTATTTTTTTGGGTAATTTCCCTGTTCATTTGAAGAAAGTTGGTGTCCAGAACAAAACTGTTTTAACTGCACACCGTCTATGATAGGTCTATGAATGTAGTTTACCACTATGGATGCAATAATAGGACTGCATGTTGAGAAACGTAAATAGGCAGTTACCTCCGCCATCTACAACTTGTACAGTGACCATGGTGACTATGATAAAGATACCCAATTGTGATTGTTTAAACTGATGTATTCGACAAAAAACTACCTTGGTGCGATTAAAATTTATCTTTTTCGCAAAACAGAAATACCTACTGGCACCTTCAGCCATACAGGCCAATGTAGCCTGTGCGTGTGCGTGCGTGTGCGTGTGCGTGTGCGTGTGCGTGTGTGTGTGTGTGTGTTCAGATGATCGCAATCTGCAACCTAACCGCTAAAAGATGTTGCGAGTTAAATATGTTAGTTTAATTAACGCTATGCTCCTTGATTCTGTTTACACTACAGAGCTTTTGTTGCTACTAGTAAAAATGGTTTAGAATTGTTCTTTTGTTTTATGGTACAGACATTTTCTCAGATTGAGTTGTATTTCAAGTATTGTGAGTGTATCCTTTCAAATAGATAAAATGGATATTCTCAAGGCCAAAATTCTCAAAGCTCCATTAAGGCCTGGTTCTTTTCTAGATTTGCTGCAATTGTTTATAGTAGGTAATGTATAAATATACTTGCAAATATATACCAGCCTACATGAAATACAAATAAACGACACTAAACCGTAACATTTACCATCCACTTACCTTGTGGAAAGGAGATCCGTGGAGTCAGCCATGCAGAACACTGGCTCAGCATAGCCAAAAACACCATGGGGAGTAACGGTATGCCCTGTTGTGCCATTCCCAGGAGATGCACAGCCTCAATACAAGATCTGAGTGGCCGCGTAACACTTGCCTGTCGTGTCAAAGACTTGTTCGGTGAGGATCAAGCCACTGTAAAAGCCCCCTATCAGTCATTGTATCTGTGGAAATAGAGAATTGAAATGAGATGTTGCCAACATGGTAGTATGGGAGATCTTTCAGTGTCAGAGGTGAGATTCTGGTAGTAACAAAACAGGCCACTATCATTCCACCAGTATTAATGTAACATTTGACACCGTGCTCGGAAAAAAAAATTCAACTGTCCGGTTTTAGGAGACGACATGTGAAACATTGCTATACCAATGGCTGAGTTTGGGGTACCAAGTTTGCCAGTCTTGGCTCTGCTCAGTGATCTCTCAAGTTAATTATGGTGTAATCTGGGAGCCATCAGTCCTACTATGTTCTAGCAGAGAGCACAGAGCCTGGACTGGTAACCAACCAGCCCCACCAGACTTTGGGTATTCATCTAGAGACTAACTATAGTGGGACCTTTGTGTTGAGTTTCTGCCTGCCATAAATCATTCATCAGGTGTAGAGAAATGCAATTATTTTCTTCACCTTATGCATGTGTTATTCCATTACTTCTTCATCACACTAGTTGCAAGTACTTGAGACTAGTGTACTCACTGCTTTCCAGACTTGCTTTTTGTAATACTTCATTGGGTCAAGTGATTTTACTTGATAGTGTTCCATCAACTTAACCAAACAATGAAATTGATAGGCATGTTAAAGTCCAGCCCTTAACTAAATAAGACAAATATCCTTTTCTGAAAGCAATTCCAGAAACAAAAATGTAATTGTACGTTTTTTTAGTTTTAAATAAGTCTGATCAGAACACAAGTAGGCTATATGCCTACATTGCATGGTCACCACTGTATTTTGTGGGAAAATCTGTATTTTGTGGGTATTAATGGGAAAACGTTTAATTAGCTCCCTTTTCTTAGTATGGTGCAAGAATACTCAAATCCTCTGATCTCTTAACGAGCAAAGGGGTAAACTAAATTATGTTTTCCAAATGCTCAGAAGTTGTCAATTTAGTTCCGTGGGTTGAAAAGAATCCAGAACATAAAACATGTAAAAACACTAAAATATGGTAGGGATAATAAAATACGAGATACTGCTGAAGTTTCTCAAGTTCACAGAAGGCCGAGAAGCACATGCTTTTATATTGTGTTCGCAAAAAAAAATATTCGTGTGTACGGGATATGAAACAATATGAATCATGGCCAACGCAGTTCACGCTAAGGCAACTTTAAGAAAGACCATGTAAACAGTGTAATGGATTCAAAGACAAACACTTTAGTGTTCAATATCCAGGTGGTCGCACGTTGTCAAATACGCTTTGTCTGTGAAAGATATGCAATGTTTATAATCGCAATGGGTGATCATGTTATGTCAAGACAACATCATTACCAAAACTCGTGTTCACTCACCGTATTGTTAAAAGAAGCATGGGGATGCAGAGTCTACAGGGTTGTTGTGAAGCATGTAAACAACTCTAATGTTTGCGTTTGGATGACTTTCAGCAGCGTTGTACTTTGTATCTCACTCGGACGGCTCATTGTTTAAAAGCGTTTCAAAACGCGCCTTAAATGCTATTATCTGCAGCAAAGCGATGCAATAGCGCATGATAACGGCAACACACTTTAAACGTTACGCCTTTGATGGCTTCCGCGAACAAAAACAAGGAATCCCTGCTTCCTCCCACGAGCAACAATTGTCATCACCTACCCGCATGCGCCACCTACAGGCGTTTATGGAAACAGCGCGAGAACAGACCAAAGGGGTTTGGAGTCACGTGGCCCCGTATATTTTGGGAGGCAATATTTTTTTTTTTAACCCAAGCTCCAAGGTGAGGGATATGCAAATATAGGGTTTTTCATAATTTCATCACTTAGAAACACTGCAATTAAATACGATGTACGGGCCATGCACATTGTTTACAATAGAATATACAAAGACCATAGCCCACGTGTGTCCACTGAGGAAAACAGCAGCAGTAACATGTGGGCTTATGCATTCTGACGTGGGAGGAAACCCTGGTGAACACGGGAGAACATACAAACTCATCACAGAAAGGCACCAGCTTACACGCACACTGTTACACTCCTACTCCTATCTGATTTGCTACATGAGGTAGCCTACAGCCAGACACGTTAATTTTTTACTTTTCTTACTTTTTCTTACGATCTTGAGGCGGTTTCAAGGTGGCGCGTGGGAAGGGATTTCCTATCTGTCTGCAGTCACGGTCCGTTCTTGGCTGCTGCTTAAAGTCTCAAGTCCCATTAATTCGCTTGCGCTCTCGTTCTGTACAAATCGACAGATGTCTACTTTCTAACTGGTATAGTTATTGATAAAATACATTTACTAAAATGTATTGTTTCCTAAACGGCATTTCTAATTGACATTTAGCTTAACAAGAACATGTCATCGGTGCTGATCTTCAGCGCAGCAGCAGAGAAAGGAGCAGGTCGCTTACAGGAGAAAAGAAGATTTGAAGGGCTTAGCCGCTACGTCAACCGAGCCATGCGCATAAAGCAACCTCGATAAACTCTTCGCTTGGTAAAGAGTGATGCTGATACTGGTTAGTCCATGGAGCACGCGCTCTGACTAGACGCATCTTGATGGGGCTAGTGGTCATGTCTATGCTGTATTAGGCTACCTTTGAAAGACGGTTTAGACTTTTTTTTCTTTTTTTTGTTATGATTTAGTAATTGTATTATATATCAGCTGTGTATATTGGGAGGTAGCTACTCTATCCCCTAGGCATACATTTCAGTTTATAAAAATAGAACATTTAGCTCTTTTTTATTTAAAGAAAATATATAAACTCTTTTGTTTCTTCGAAATAAATATAATGATACAGCTCTATATTGTCAAAACATGTAACATTGAAAAAGCGTAATGCTGCCCCCAATTTTAATGTCAACACACAATGTGTTTTATTCGAGACATTGAGACATTTTTTGTAGTGGAACCAATCCTACAGTTATTCATCAATGTTAGGCCTACCAGGATGCAACATCAACTCATGAGCACCGTTTCATTCCAGGTGGGTTTTACCTGTGAACTTGAATGATCTGGAAGCTAGTCATGACCAAGAGAACTGCAGATTCACAGTTTATCAAAAGCTAGTTTTGTACACTAACTATGTCTTGTTTTATCTATGTTGTTCTAGATTATCCGTCCATCCATTCCATTATTATAACACAGGGTTAAGTAAACAATATAATGGAATAAAGATACCATGTGACCTGATGAAACACTTGTTAGGGCTATTGTGTGTTAAATTACATTGCATATATTATATTGGCATTACATTGTTATTAAAATAATATTGAGTATAGTTTAAAGGGTTTTCAGATTTTTTTAATAATAATAATAATAATGTTCAGGGAGGAGAAATACATACAAGTGAATGTATTTGTGTTTATTCATATATCCATATATATCAATTAATATGCCTATACGTTTAATAGGCCTATTTCAATTATTGCCTTTCGAAAAATCTCCAAGCGGAAACGCATAAACCATTGTTGTGAAAGATATACCGACCGGAATTGCGTTTAACGTAAAAAAGAAAAAGTGTCGTAATTCAGGCTATATATTCTACACCGACTCACAGGAAGTTCTTCTTGACTGCGATGGATGTTCTGCAGTGATATAACCACGGTGAGCGTCCTATTAATTGTAAATCTTGCAAATGGCCATCATACTAAAATGCATGTATTCAGACCTGAATTCATTACATTCTAACAGTAGTTATACATTATACTTATTGTATTCAGCATTTAGCAACGTGGTACGCATGCAGAAACCCAAATCACCACGTGGTGATTCCTTAGTGAAGGTACCTATTCCATTTGTGGTAACTAGTTAAACCATCGGCGGGTAATGCATTTTATGTGACAATGCTGCGCAATCGAACTTTTATTTTATTCTTCATTGTTAACTTGCTAGGCTATATTTTATCATTCGTGCTGCTATGGCTAGCTACCCACGATGCTCGGTCCCTAACGTTATAGCACGAATGGAGCACATTTATAGTTGCATGGATTGCATTTGCAGATTTGCCTAACCCATTTTAAATCTATGTGACTCAAATAAAACATTTACTTAACATGATCAAATAGCCCATGTTAAGCTTATTATTTTAGTAATCTTTTTATCACTGTTCATGAGGCTTGTTTCATTCTGCTCCCAACAGAACAATATCGATATCTGTAGTTTATTGGTATAACACTGGGGTGCCACTCAGTTGGGAATGTCCATTCCTATTGGTCAATTCCATAACTGCCGTGGCTAGAATGACGTCAGGTTTAGCTTTCACTACGGCACTTAAATTGCGGTATCGTGACAATGAGGCCTGACACATGCTAATTAGGTCAGCTGCGACTCGTTACATTATTTAACTTGCATTATGTTAAACTGTTGCCCTTATGTCTTTTCAGGATATTGTGGCAATTTCAAAGATTCCCAGAAGTTTGGGTATATGGCAAGTAAGTATTGACACCGTGTTTGCTTATCTTTGTAGATGGCTTGCGTGCTGGGCTCAAGTTGGGCCTTGATTCAGTGGGCTCACCTGACGCTGCTGTGCATAGACTAATGCCATCTCCTGCAACCCACTGCTGTGTCAAGCAACAGCAGTGTTACTAAGAAGATTTGACAATGATGATCTTGGTTCGTGTTTCTTTCATTCTGCTTAAGCATCTACAAGTTTAGATTACATTTTTGTTGTGTCTCGTTTTGTGTTTAGATCAACATGTGTGGTTTCCTCTGGAAGACATCAGATATTTGGTAAGTTGCATGAAGTATGTAAGAGGAATGTTGTGTCGTAATGATTAGCTGAAATAGTTCAACTGCTCTGAACTCGTGAATGACACTTATTTCTATGAACGACATAGCTAAAATGTAGCTTTTCATATTTTTGAGAAATGTGTAATTTGGCATGCTCACTTGTTCTGCAGGTCCCTTGGATGACCAGGTCTTATGAACTGTGGAGCAACTCCTTTAAGCAGCCTTCTGGAAGCATGAGTGCTATGGTCCAGGAGAGGTTTCATGGTAATTACGGCACACTAAATATTTTAAAAGGACATGGTTGTAAGCCTAGATAAGTCATGATGTAAGGTCACTTGACATTCATCAGTATACTCTATTGTCTCGGTCGGCCCGCTACCTTCTCTGTACTGAGGCCTATCCCGATGGACTCTTTTCAATAGAGCCGCATCGTTGGAAATGCCTCAAAGACTAAAGCTGTAGTTTGCTTTACCCATGTGGTAACTATCATTTGCCAGGTGGGATAAAACGACAGGACAATTGAACTCCTTTTCCAGGAAGGATAAAACTACATAATCTTAGCTTTGTGCCGGGGTGCTTGTATATTAATGCTGCTTTCCATTTGTTTCTAGGGTTCCTGGCACATGGCAACCAAGTGGAAGTCCACTAATGGCCCAGGTGAGTGAGGCACTGATTCTTGGCTCTTGTCCCTGAGAAAAGCACTGCACGGTATCTGCAGACAGTTGCTCCTCCAACTGGTCTGTTCATAAGTCGGTGCGAGAGGAACGCAGTATTGGCATCGTTGGTCTCCTTGCTGCCAGTGCTTGGAGTCCTGGTAAACTTGCTGCGACACAAACCTGTTAACACATCTAGTTTAACTTCTATAAATGCTACGGAAAGATGGCCGCCAATTTGATATTTTGCTTTGGTAGTTTAAAGGTTGTGCAATTTGGAGAAACCAGCCAGAGACCGTTAGATTTTGACGGTATCAACAAAAAAAATCCCACCGCTTCAAAACCACATGACTAACACGCTAGATTTAGCAATAGGTCTGCCTAGCCTTTGGATGACTGAGTCATGCGCAGTGAGTGCATGCATGTAGCTGTCCAATGAGATCATTTGGGCTGATTGAAATGATTCAAAAGGCTTATTACAGCCAGATACTGGATACATTTTGTATTTTTTGAGCGTTTTACTTTTGAATGGTGTTGGGCTGTAGTCAACAAATATGACAAACTGCTTCAAAAGTCAACTGCCTACCCTAGCGTTAATTTTACAATTCTTTAATAAAAGCAAGATTTTAATGTCTTGCAAACAACTGTTTTAATGTGTAATATAATTTGAAAAAGATTGTTAAATAGACACTTCTCTATAGGTGTCGTGGCAAAATAATATGGCACAGGAGAGTTGCTCAATTAGTTTAAATTGGGGTTTTTATTTTGTATACGTGCTGTACTTCATTGAAATTAAAGCACTGCATGTATCTGCAGCCCATCGTGTCTTGGATTGGTTTGTTCATAAGTTGACCAGCTGAAATGTAGCTTTTTATATACTTGTGAAATATGTAATTTGGCATGATCTTTAGTTCTGCAGGTCCCTTGGATGACCAGGTCTTATGAACTGTGGAGCAACTCCTTTAAGCAGCCTTCTGGAAGCATGAGTGCTCTGGTCCAGGAGAGGTTTCATGGTAATTACGGCACACTAAATATTTTAAAAGGACATGGTTGTAAGCCTAGATAAGTCATGATGTAAGGTCACTTGACATTCATCAGTATACTCTATTGTCTCGGTC
>OOFG01059979.1:0-10614 GCA_900323295.1 Molva molva
TGAGGCAAGTGAGGCCTGCAGTTCTTTGGATGTTGTTGTGGGGTCTTTTGTGACCTCTTGGATGAGTCGTCGCTGCGCTCTTGGGGTAATTTTGGTCGGCCGGCCACTCCTGGGAAGGTTCACCACTGTTCCATGTTTTCGCCATTTGTGGATAATGGCTCTCACTGTGGTTCGCTGGAGTCCCAAAGCTTTAGAAATGGATTTATAACCTTTTCCAGACTGATAGATCTCAATTACTTTCTTTCTCATTTGTTAAGTTATGTTTTAACAGGGGGGGCAAACACTTTTTCACACAGGGCCATGTAGGTTTGGATTTTTTTCCCCCTTAATAATAAAAACCTTCATTTAAAACTGCATTTTGTGTTTACTTGTGTTATCTTTGTCTTATATTTAAATTTGTTTGATGATCTGAAACATTTAGGTGTGACAAACATGCAAAAAAATAAGAAATCAGGAAGGGGGCAAACACTTTTTCACACCACTGTACATATACATGACATACACACACAATACCACTAGAGGTCATTGTTCCCCCGACAGCGCTATAGGGGTATAAAGCGGGTAGCATATCAAAAGATATATTTCGAATAAATTGATAAACCGAATAAATTTGTTTTTGGTTTGATCACTGAACATTTCATTTGTTAAGGCAAGTTGGGTCTCCATGGAGATGGGAAATCGGAATTACGATTGCGGAAATAATACAAGATAAATCAATGCCGTCTTGAATGTCTGACCATTCGCATACAACGTTCGCATTGCTGTATCATGTGGGGATTTTGGTAAGTGACAAAATCTGCAAGAAGTGCAGAAAAATTACTTTGGTGAGTTATGCGCTTTTTCGTTTTTGTCTGCAATCACGTAATTTAGTTGTTACGACCTCGCCAAACATCTAGTACACTGCCCGCGTAATGCAGACGATATCAGTGAGAAATGTCACAAGTAATCCACATTAGGTCATCCCAACGTTGTCTCCTCTGTATCCCACAGATGACAGCAGTTTGCTGAATTTGACTCCACATCCACTGGTGACGCAGAGAAAGAGGCGTTTCTCCGGCCTCTGTTGCGTCGTGTCTGGCTAAATAAAACCCCTGGCATTCACTCTCCTACGGCCCCAAAGAAGGTCTTCACAATGTTATTTTCTGACTTAATTCATTCATTTATTAATTCCTTCATTCATTGGAGCCTCTAGGCCAGAAATCCTCCTGACTTACACTCATATGGCCAGAAAATGTCTTCACAATTATTATATTACTTGATTCATTGGTTCATTCATGTTATCTCAGTATTGTTTATATGTTCAGCAGTATTTGCCATGTTTCCGTGTTCTCCATAGTTCTGTTATATTGTCATGTCAGTATAGGCCCCATTGCGGTTTAATTACTTGTATATAACACATTCACCTATATGCTGTTATCGTGCATAAACTCTCCTAGAATCAACACCTTGCTATTTCCGTATAAATGAAATATCATTAATAATTGTACATCGTATATGTAGGAGCCATATTTAGTTTTGTTTCATTTCCATTGCAGTTCATATTTTTCTCGTTGGCCCACATGGGGTTCAAGAGCATTTGTTTTATTGGGAACAGGTCAGAGGCATGTTGGTCGGGCATTAAAACCCTTCATTTATACTGGATTCATACATTTTGTTTTGTTGAATTTATGAAGATCTAATTGTCAAGGCCCTATTGTCTCAAACAAAAAGCAGGAAACAAAGCCAGCGCATGGGACCTGTCTATAGCCTATCTCAGCCAGCACAAAGAGTTAATGGAAACCTCTATATATGATATATGTGTGCAATACTTATGCCAAATGAGTTTATTGCTGGCTTGGTCTAAATGTTGGCTTTTTCGATTCTATGATGATTTTTCGATGATTCTAAATGGATTCAGATTTCCTGCTCTGTCTCTTTAGTCTTCCATCATGTTCTCCATCACAAAGGCTTTTAAATAATTTTTTGTTTGAATAATGCTTCCATGATAATGACTACAATGATATCTATACCATAATCATAACTCCAATGATAATGATACTTTTTAAGCTAGGGTAGGCAATTTATAAGCTAGATTTTGAAAGTACAGCATCCAACCGAAAAATCCCAGCCCTCCCTTCTGGCCTTCCTCCAAAGCCACTCCCCCAAAACACATGACTAGCTCGCTAGCTTTAGCAATAGTTCTGCCTAGCCTTGTGGAAGACTCCGGTCATGTGCAGAGCAGAATGAAATGATTGGACAAGCTTATTACAGGCCTGCGACAGCCACAGATATTTTCAAGAATTTTAACAAATATGCCAAAAAATGCTTCTAAAATAAATAGCCTACACTAGCTTTAAGTATGATGCAGATTTGTTTGAGTTATATTGCTAGCCCCACCACTGTGAACATATTTGTGTTTGTTGATATCATACCGCAGTCCATCTTGACCCACGATAAGAATTTAGCCCATCTTCTATCTTCAGATTGTATTAAAAAAACATGACTATTTATTAAAAACCCTTTTTTTCACAGAATGTAAGAAGTGTGTGTTTGTTACACTGTTAATCTCTGTGCTTGTCCTCATTAGTTTCAAATCAAATCAGTCAAACTGACGGTTGCAATAAATATATATATATTTTTTTGTACAAAACTGATGTGAAAAAGTCTTCAGAGAAAATACCAAACAGGCTTATATTAGATTTTGAAGTCAATAAAGCTTAGTTATTCATCATCAACACTACTGCTCGGTATTGTTACAGTCCAAGAAAGTAAACAATAATTGTAATATTCATACATTTAGCATAGTATTTTAGGAACAATGCAACGACAAACAATGCCTCATTAGATTTTTTTGAGTATAGCCTAATGGAGTTTCTGAATAAACAATTATCCTGACATCATTATCAGCCATTGTTATCAGTCTGTATTAGGCCTGTATGGTGGTGATGAACAAGCTATACACCAACCAATGTAGTTCCAAAAGCAGTAGAGAATCAAATCCACACAAACACGAAACATGGTCCCATCATTACCCCACATGACATTATCCCCCACTCCTCCTTGAAGCTGTCAAGAACCATCTGCCTTCTGAGGAAGTCCAGTCGAAGGGCCTTCCCGTAAAACCCCAACAGATTAGAAGGCAGTTGTGCAAGATGTTAACACTTTTTTTTTCAGTTTTCTTACATTAAATAAATATTTTGTCCTGATCTCATGTTTCATCCCACGTGGGAGATCGAGTTTTCCCATAAATAGCTCGACTCGGACATATTCTTGAGGTTGATTGCTTAGTGTTGTAGCCTAGGTATTTCAACTCTCAAGTTTCTCTACAGTGGTGGCCCACAGCAGTCCTTTGGTGAGTAGGCTTTTTTTTTTTTAAAGAAGTTGCTTTCAACTCACATTTCTAATAGTATTACTTTCCATCTCATTCATAGCTAAGCTTAGAACCACTTTCTATGGCAATCGTGCAAATTATGCTGAACAAAAATAAATAAATTGGTGGAATATGTAATGTCATTGTCAAGTGATTGCTAGGAAAACATGGAAATCAGTGTTTAACAAATGGTAACGATGCAGGCATGTATACAAATAATACATTGATTGATAATGTACTGCATTATATCGCTGTTCGATTAAGGATAATATCAAGTCTACATTTGTGTTTAACATTTTAAAGCTGTTCTTCTCTCCATCTTCATGTTATGTATATTATCTATGAGTATGATTCATGAATATTATGACTCAGAGGAAAAAACTTCTCTTCATTCTCCAAGAAAACAACCAGCATAGTAGAGTAGAGTACAGTGCAGTGACTTCAAGCTACCCGTTCCGGTTGTTAGCCATTGGTTAGCCGGTTTCCATGGCCACCACCGGCTCCTCCCTGGTGCTGCTGCTGCTCCAGATCCTGGCATGTCTGTCACCAAGTCTGGCTTGCTTCTGTGAACACTACCCCTGGGCCAGCTGGTCAACCTGCTCCAGAACCTGCAATTATGGCACGCAACAAAGATCCAGGTACGTACACGTAGACATAGACATCTGACCAAATTCAAGGAGAACCAAGCACCCTGACCCTGTCTTTAAATTCGGGCCAAATGAAATGATTGGACGGGCATATTACAGGCCTGCAACAGCCACAGATGGTGTATATATATTTTTTCATTTTATTAATTGCTGTTAGCGATGTAAGTAGAATTTCAACAAATATGACAAAAAATGCTTCTTAAATAAATTGCCTACCCTAGCTTTAATCACCAGGTTACCGGTCAACCATATCAGCCAATAAGAGGCAATACAAGTGCAATAGCACTTGTTTAACCTATAGAGGGAGTCATCTAATGCAAACCAATGTACAAGTGGGGTTTGGTTCTCGTTAAAAAAAATTGTATGGCACATTTACAAAAGATTGAGGCCTTGCTATAAAAATATGATAAACGTCTAAACATATTAACACGTATTTTATTTGAACAAGTTAAACTCTGGGAAAACATTGTGTCCTATGAAAAACATCTTATATAGCTAGAAACATAAACCTGCACTATGTAACTTTTCTACTGCAGCTATTTACTCCAATATAAAAATCTCTGACGTTTTAAGCTATATTTATAGCTATTTTAATAGCTATAAATATAGTTATAAAAGCTCAAGCCACTAAAGGCTGCTAACGGAAAACGTACATATAGTGCATATTTAAGCAGTTTAGATCTATAGATGTTAATGGTCATAGGCACCCACAGTAACAGCAGTTTTGGAGTAAATTTCTGAAGCTTTACATCGTTTTCCTTTAATTTTTTCTTTGATTTTCTCCCTTCAAATTTGACACTAATGCAAAAGGAGCTTGATTATTGAACTAGCAACCCCTTATCATGTTATATCGTTTTGTGGGGAAACAAAACAGAAACAAATTATTGTACGTTCTTTCGGCAGGAACTTCAAGTATGATAACTATTTCTGGCAGAACAGCTGCAATCACTTCTGCGATAAGTACGACAGCCGAGCTTGTAACGAACAGGCCTGTCCAATCTCATGTCTGCTCACAGAGTTTGGAGGATGGTCAAAGTGCTCGCCGTGTGCAAAGAAACAGGCAAGTACACACACACACGCACGCACACACGCACCCACACACGCACACACCCACACGCACAGGATTTCATCCCATCCCAGTACAAGGTCTTTCCAGGAGTGCTCTTTCTTGATAAAGCTGAAATGACCGGAAATCTCGGAGTTTGTTATCCAGTCGTTTTCATCCAGAGCCACTTAGTGAGTTTGAGAACAATATAAATTGGAAAAGCTACAAAAACAAAAGTGCCTATATTTCTGCACAACCGAAACCCCCCAAAAACCAACAAGTGGACAGAGTGCAGAGAACCTATAGGAAACGGAAATGATCGCGAGGTTAAATCCTTTTCTTTCACTGTTCTCTTCTCTCCCCGTGTCGTAGCTCCGCACGCGCTCCGTCCTGCGGCCCTCCCAGTTCGGCGGGGAGGCGTGCAGCGAGGTGCTGACGGACGAGAGGCCCTGCTTCCCCGACACCGAGTGCCGCATACCGGAGGTCAACTGCAAAGAACAGTTTAAATGTGACAACGGTAGGCAATGCGGAAGGCTTACAAAAGGATCAAACGCACAAGCAAACGAACACATAACGTATGCTACAAACTGAGCTGAGGTTCATGAATTGGAGCGTTATCCCGGTCTCCCGCAATGCAATTTCTCTTACATCCTATGAGCTGTGTACGCCAGTTAACAGTCTCCCTGGAGCGAGAAGGATAACAACACGACAAGAAGACGAACAACAAATACCAGGGAAATAGTTTTTGAAGAAACATATAACGGAATCAGATATCCCTCCATCGGAAGTCCCTCCCTCTCTCGCCGCTAAACCCATGTGACTGAAAGTGCCGTCCTCTTTCTGGTCTTTAATGTACATACTAACTTACTAAATGCATAGCGACTCATCTTATCATGACATTGTATTTATGTCTTACGCACACAAGGGCGCTGCATCAACTCAACGCTAACGTGCAACACCCAGAACGATTGCGATGACAACTCTGACGAGACGGAGTGCGGCGGGGTTTTCCAGAGCGTCTGTCCTAGAGAAGTACGCGTGCCGCCCGGGTCCGACCTGGTCGCAAACGGGTCAGTGAAGATAGGATCATCTGTATGACTGGAATCCTTCCAAGTTGTTTTCCATGTTCTCTAAATTATTGTAGTTTACATAAGCTCCTTCCACATTTAGAAAGTATTTAAAGTCATTGAAATATGTAGTCCACATTTTTCTTTTTAACTAGAATTTTTTATATAATCTTTTCAATAAAATTCGAATGTATTGTGTTTTGTACTCACTATAACCTGAGGTTTCCTCGGATCATGGCCCCCTGCATAATCAGACCTTTCTTCAGCTTCCCTGTGTGAATGACTGTGGACATGTGGCTTGTGTTCAGGTTTGATGCCATGGCTGAGGCTTCCCGGGGCCCGGTCCTGAACAACAGGTTCATGGGGGAGGGGGAATGCGTCGTGAAGCGCCCCGTTTCCATCCTGCTCTACTACCGTGCGCCTCACAACTTTGAGCAATTTGAGATCAAGGTGAATCACGCGTACATGCGTTAACGTCTCCCGCCTGTTTCTCTCTCTGTCTCTCTTTGTCTCTCTCTGTCTGTTTCCTGCATTGTCCCGCCTCCTCCAATCGGATTCATCCGCCCCACCTAGTTGCACCAATGGGAGGCCTGCTAGCTAGAGCATTTGAATACTGTTGTTTTATTCACTGTTTCTCCCTCTCCTTCTGTTCACTCACTGGAAGCCTCTGCAAGTTTTGCATTTGCGGCGACATACTTGACCTATCCACCACCATGGCTACCTGCCTAGCACTACTGGTTTCTCTGGAAGCTAAGCAAACCAGAGGGTGCTGGTAGTCAATGTTGGAGGGTTGACCAGTAGGGGATGCTCTTCTCCGGTCCAAGAGTACAATCTTTCAGATGACACCTTAAACTGGTTTACCCTGACTTCCTTTCAAGTGCCTTGAAAAGCGCTATATCAATGCAATGGATTATTATAAAGTTGTCCACTGTTTATGTGCATTTATTTGTGTGTGTGTGTGTGTGTGTGTGTGTGTGTGTGTGTGTGTGTGTGTGTGTGTGTGTGTGTGCGTGTATGTGTTGCATTTCTAAAGGTGGGAGTCACAAACGACTTCATAGAACAGGCCCGCCCGGTGACGACTTCGCGACTGACTGTGATGCCTTCCAAAACTGGGAACAAGAGGGGTCACCGCGAAGTCTTCGATGCTTCAAGGAAGAAGGCACGCAATCCCGCTCACCTACACCAGCGCACACACTGCTCATGCAAACACACCAGTTGCAAACCATAAGTTCGCTTTACCTTCCAGTAGAATTGAAAGCTCTGTACGTAACATAGGATGCACTTTACCTTTGTGATCTGTTAGTGTGATTACACAGTAACTGTGTAATAAGCAACGTAGCACGCAAGTTCCACACAAGGGTTTGGGTTAGGTTGTTCCGTAATGTTATTACACATTAATTACATGATGTTACAGGTTGTTGAATTGCTTATTACATGTGTAATTACACAAGAAACAAAATACATTGTAATTCAGTGGTTCCACAATTTCCACATGTTGGCCTGCAATCCCATTTCTAGCTCTGAAAATGTTTGCGACCCCAATTTGAACTTTTGTGCATCTGCTTTCACACAAATTGTTTTTATCCAATCCACATCTACCGGTAATATCGATGTACTGTGAACGTAATCACATCGCTCTACTAGTACTACACACTGATTAGTGTGTGATTAGTAGTAGTTTGCTCGTGAATATGATGGTCTTACGTCTATGAAACCATAAAAAAAAGATCTTTCTACAATGGATCAACAAATATCTAAAGCTTATGTCAGCAATCCTCTGCGACCCCATATGCAAATCAGGGGACCCTAACTTGGCCCCGACCCCAAGTTTGGGAACCACTGCTGTAATGTTAAGTGTTACCAAAAAATATATGTTCCATTTGACACTTTTACCCAAAGCATCCTCAAAGTGCCATGAGATTACATCTTTGTACGCCAAGGCGGTGAGATCAGACAGCTCGTTGGGAGCAGTTAGGGTTAGGTGTCTTGCTCGGTGACACCTCGACACTCAACTAGGAGGAGCCGGGGATTGAACTACCAACCTTCTGATTGTCAGTCAACCCTCTCTACCTCCTGAGCCAATGCCGCCCAAGTGTTGAGGTGTCCGTATACTAGCTGATCCCGACCAACTGGCTGTCGCCTCGCGTGGTTGACACCGCCGTCGGTGTAGGAATGTGTGTAGGAATGGGTGATTGTGAGCCACTCATTGTAAAATGGTTTGAGTGGCCGCATCTCAGAAAAGGGATAAATGCATTCAATTTACCACTTACTTCCTCCTCCTCCTCCTCCTCCTCCTCCTCTCCTTCTTCTTCTTCTTCTTCTTCTCCTTCGTGGTGGTTCTGCTCCTCAGGACTCCACGATGTTCCGCGTGCACCAGGTCCTGCCCGTGGCCACGTTCAAAGTGCGGAACCCGAGCGACTTGGTTCTGTCCGGGCCCTTCCTCCAGTTCCTCAACGCACTGCCGCTGGAGTACAACTACCCGCTGTACCGGGACATCTTCCAGCGCTTCGGGACCCACTACTACAGCTCAGGGTCGCTCGGGGGGGAATACGAGATGATTTACCAGTACGACACGGAGACGGTCACCAGCTCAGGTGGGGAACAGCTGTGAATAAGGGGGGGAAGGGAAACAGCTCTCCCTGCTGGTTGCGGTCGTACCCCCGGATGAATCACATTGTTTTCCCCATAGAGACGTTTTAAGAATATTGCATTAAAAGCTGTATTGCTAAAGGAAAGACTGCATTCCTATTTACGGTTAAAAGGGTATATCTAGCGTTGATTTTGATTACGTTCCTGAACACACGTTGAACCTTTACTGAAACCACATGTTATTGCATGTTTGTATTCTTCTGCCCTATATCTACTACGATATTATAAGAAATAAATCGCAGCAAGCTCAATTAACAATTATCCAGTCATCGATCCTTTTGAAACCCGTAAATTGCCAGTATTAATGAAGTAATCTTTACTATAAGTAATATTAGTTTGGATACTTGTAAAGTAGGATGTGATGAGTTGTAGAGTAGGATGTGAGGAGTTGTAGAGTAGGATGTGATGAGTTATAGAGTAGGATGTGAGGAGTTGTAGAGTAGGATGTGATGAGTTGTAGAGTAGGATGTGATGAGTTGTAGAGTAGGATGTGATGAGTTGTAGAGTAGGATGTGATGAGTTGTAGAGTAGGATGTGAGGAGTTGTAGAGTAGGATGTGATGAGTTATAGAGTAGGATGTGATGAGTTGTAGAGTTGGATGTGATGAGTTGTAGAGTAGGATGTGATGAGTTGTAGAGTAGGATGTGATGAGTTATAGAGTAGGATGTGATGAGTTGTAGAGTAGGATGTGAGAAAGTGTGGAACAAAAATCTGTACTGTTCTCAATCTGAACTCAAAATCACAAACGTGTAATTCTTTTTTTTAGATGTATGTATTCAAAGTATTGCACTTATTCCCCTGTGGTATGAATTTTGTTCATGAATGTTGTTCATCCCAACTTGGCATTGTCTTACATTGTCTAATGTCTTTATTTTGTTTTCCTCCTTTAGGTGACTTAACAGATGAGTTTTCCAGATGTATTTTTAAGGAGAATTTGCAATTTTATTTTTTCTACACAAAGTACACCAGCAGTAGAAGATGCACAAACACCTTGATGACTGAAAGCTACAAAGGTATGTTTTCATAGATTTTAAATATTATGATAGGAATTTATAAACGTATTTATGAAATAATACAATAAAACATTAAATTGTGCAAGCCATTCAACCTTGATGACACCATGAGATGAAATGGATTTTTCCCACATATGCCAAATAATTAACTTATTCACCAACAAAAATATGTTACTGTTATGCACAGCTTGCGATATGCACTTAGTGTGCATAATGGTATGATTTTCCCCAATTTAGCACACATACACAATAACAGAAATATGAGATATGCCGGGAATTCCATTTCATGTTGTCGTTGAAAGAAGCCAGAAAAACCCTAGATAAACAATGTTTGAAATACACTCACAACGTTGAACTCAGTGTCAAAGGACATTACCGGTCTGAGTGATCAAACAATCCTTGCCGTCTCTTCTAGCTTTCAATGCGGTCAGTGAGTTTGCTTAACAAAATTGCTATAGTGCTGTTGTTTATGTTGGTGGCAGGCGTGCACACACTAAATGCTCTGAGACATTATCAGCAAAACAAAGCGATTCAGGCAAATTATATTGGTTACGGGATTTATAAGTGAAGCCCGAAGAGACGATAACGATGATTTGATCACCCAGACCGGTACTGTCCGGTCTGGGTGAGTGGCTGGCCGTAGCCATAATAACATATCCCCCTCCCCCCCCCTC
Source organism: Molva molva (assembly GCA_900323295.1). NCBI lineage: Eukaryota > Metazoa > Chordata > Actinopteri > Gadiformes > Lotidae > Molva > Molva molva. The sequence continues at coordinate 10,445 of OOFG01059979.1, forward strand.
CCTAGGGTCTTACATGAACGCAGCGAGGAAGTCTTACTCCTTGGTGCAGGGAGGACAGGCCAGGGAAGCAGCTAAGCTGGCTTGGCTGAGTGACAGTGTAAGGCCCCCTAGGGAGGCTTACACCGACTGGACCCAATCGGTCATCCAAAACCCTGTTGTGGTGGATTACA